>CM031233.1:369989662-370123853 GCA_018340775.1 Taxus wallichiana var. yunnanensis
TATCCATAATATAAATGCAGTTGATAAGAAAGAACAGATCTAGATCCTACACATAGTAAAGAATAACTCATACCAAAATCATGATTAACTTTACCAAGTAATAACCATCCACGATATGTTAACAACCAATATCCAACCACAAAGATCCATTATATTATTTATCAGTAAACATAGAAGCTGCATACATACATAAGAGTATCACAATAAATCATGTACATTCATAAACCAACAAAATAACTCTATTAATCATTGATCCTCCTAAAAATTGCAAATCAATACATATATATAGGGGTGGGGAATTTATCTTCATCGCCTATGTACCCTCAAAATAGGATACATACTAATAATAACCATGCCTTCGCTACAAGATAATTACAAAATCATGAAAGTAATCCTAATAATAGACCTTCTTTAGTTAACTTCTAGTTCAGATCCTATTATTAGCTCCACACTATGCATGTCACTTTATATTCCTTCACATGAGATATTCTCCCAAAATAGACTTTTCTTGAACTACAAGTCTTCTTGTTTCAATCTTATCTTTATACTTGACCACCACTCCAAGTCTATCTTTAACTTCCTTTATCAAAGCGGCCAAGTGTTGATCCCTTATGTGAAACCATTTCTTGTCTTCCATGCACAAACCATGTCCTCCTCACACACATGTCCTCATGCACATTTCTTATACAATTCCTCTGTGTGCACTATTCTCTTCCTAGGTACTTATTGGTTTTTCTATGCTCAACAAGTTCACTCTGTGAGGTGACCACTAGTGGTCAATTTGACTCCCCATTTACATATTTCTTATTTAGAATTATATGTAGTTTGGGGTTTTGCATGATATAATTTATTTTATAGGATAAATTTGAATATAATGATCATCCAATGATATATAGGTGATCAGCATCAAAGGTTAATGACCACCTTGCAATATAAGAAAAACTAGATTATGAGAGCTTACGCAATCACGGGAACCTACCAAGGGTCCCTAACGCCCAGATCCGTGCCCCATCTAGGTACCCTAGTCCAATTTATTTTGGTAATTACAATTTTTTCAAGTGTGGTTGTGATAGTTTCCTCCTCATGTTTATCAGTTTCTAGTCTATAAACACTTCATGATCAATTATGAAATCATCTAAGTCTTTTATTCCCTCTCTTATACTTAGGGTTTCAATTTTCATTATCTTACTTCTTATGTCAGATATGTGCTTTAGTGTTTATTTATCATATGTGACTCTGTAATCTTTAGGTTTTGGCATAATTCTATATTTTTAAAATCAATAGTGTATGTAGAAAATGTAATCCCTTTCCCATTGAATTAAAGCTAGATGGATGCCTTTGATGCTCTTATATGCCTTTGGATGTAAGCTTAGGTGATAATAGTACATGCTTAGAGATTATTCTTTTATTTTGGTCACATAAATTTGTATTTATATGATTCCCTTAGTTTAATTTCATAATTGACAACTGTAAGGCCGACCCATAAGAAAATAAGATGTCTAAAAGATAAAAGAGACCCAAAAGAAGTGAGCAAGAAAGAGAAGGGTTAGGGGTACCTAAAGGGAACAAAGGCACTGAGCACTAGCATCTTTAGTGGGTGATGGTGTTTGAAGTTGTGAAATATAAAAAGTAAAACTATGACTAGGCTATAGGGTGTAAAATACCAAAAGAAGACAAGAAAAAAAGAAAAGAGGTAAAACATTGCTATCAACTACTAGTTTTCTTGCTTGAGAATCATTTGAATGTAAGTATGTTCTTAGGACCTAGAAATGTACCTTAGTGTGTTATTTTGTGTCTAAAGTAGTTAAATATGTCAATGTACCAAGGGGGAAAGGGACCAAAACTTCACATAACAAACATAATTATGGCATATCATAGTCCTTTACCATTAGGTGATAAATAAGGAACTAAAAATCCCTATTATCCAAAGATAATTGTAGAAAATATCCAATGGTAACCATATCATATGTTGAATGGTTATGTTCTCTCAAGACTTGTTTAAAGGTGATTTGAATAAATTATTCCTTTAGGGTGTTTACCATCCATTTATATGGAATGAGCTTCTCATCCTTAACTTTATACTCATCATTAACCTATTTGATGATCAATTGGGAGTCACCTATAACCTTAACTTATTTGATATTCCATCTTATAGTGAATTTTAATCCTATGATGAGAGCTTCATACTTGTCAACATTTTTGATACATGGGAAACCAAGTTTAAACTCTTGAGGGATGATATCACATGCTTTCCCGAGCCATTAAATGTGAATGACCCATCAACTTGTATATCTTCCATGTGGAAGATTCTTCAATATATAAAACAAAAGTATCTAGAAAATCAGACTCAAGGATTCTATTCTTGGTAGAGGAGCTTCAGCTAGTTGATCAGTGAGCACTTTCCTTTGACTTATTTCTAGTTGCCATACTAAATATCAGATTTGATAAGAAAAATTATCCAATTGGCCCTACTTCTGGTAAGCGTAGGTTTAGATAAACGTACTTGAGTGGGTCAAATTTATATTTAATATTTATTTTACTATTTAGAAGGTAGTTGAAAAGTTTTGAAAGGAAAAACAACAACCAAGCATGCCTTTTGAATTTTTGGATAATTGAGCTCATAGAAGATCAATGTGTAGATAAGATAATATACAAATCTCTCTTTGTGATTTATATCATATTGAGCTAAGATCACGCCAATAGTTAATTGAGTAGAAGAAATATATAATAGAATGGGTTCACATAGTGTAGGTCATAAAAGAACAAGTGGGTAAGCCAAATACTCATTGAGTAAGGAAAAAAATTGTTAGCAATAATGTCCTTAGTGAAAATCAACATCTTTCTTAAAAATATGAGTGAAGGAATGGTATTTATCTATGTCTTTGGGAGATGAATTTTTGGATTTCTAGAATCTTTCCTTGCAAGTTGTGTAGCTACTTAGATTCTTAGGAGGAGGTATTTTTGTAATAGTAATGATATTTGATGGGTCTACTTCAATTCCCCTTCTATAAACTTTGAAGCCTAGTAGATTTCTTTAAATCACACTAAAGATAAACCACTTTGGATTGGCCTCAATTTATAATTCCTTAATCATTTAAAGATATGATGTAGGATTTTTGGATGTTATGTTCTAGTCTTATATTTTCCCAATATATCATCAAAATAATCCTCTAAAATATCATGTAACATGTCTTGAAGATGACAGTCATATCTCGTTGATATTTTATGCCTACATTATTGAGGTCGAAAGGCACAACTTGATAAGAGAATGTACCCCAAGGGGTAGTGAAAGTACTTTTGTGTTAATCCTCTTCTATAATATTTATTTTATTATAGACCAAAAATCTATCCATGAGGGATAACATTTCATGGCTAGTAGTAGAATCAATGATCATGTCAATGTTTGGAAGAGGAAAGTCATCTTTAGGACATGCCTTGTTGATGTCCCTAAAATATGTGAAAATCTTCATGCCTACTAGTTTCTAATGAATAGGAACTATATTGGAGATGCACTAAGAATATTTTATGGGTTGGATAAAACAAAAAATTGAAAATTTCTCTAGCTCTTCTTTAACCAAAAGAGAAATGTGTGGATGTATATTTCATAAAAATTTTATAGTCTTTACAGAGTCATGCACAACTATATTACGCACCACTAAATAAGGATCTAAGCTCGACATGTCTGCATAAGATCATGTAAATATATCCAAATATTTTATAAGGAGTGTATTAAATCTCTTTTTCTCTTATGTTGAAAGAGAAGCCCCAAGTTTGATGATTTTAGGCTCTTCTTGGTACTTAAGGTTGATGCCAATATCTCTTCAACTAGTAATTTAGAACATCTTCCATACGATTCAGATCGGGAGGGAGATTGAGATTTTCCTCTATTGGTGTCTCTAGGAGATTCTCATTAACATGAAAATCCTTATTTCCATCCGTTCTAGATTTTACATACTACTTATTCACAAGTTTCTCTAAGATGTTTTCATTATAGGACTTTGATTTATCATTTTTAAATTTCTAGAATGTATTTGAACCTCCTTTTCTCTTTTTTGACCAAAAACTTAGCTTCCTATCCAAATTAGGCGTAGGTATAAAGGTCAATATAGAAACCTTTGTTATGATCTCTTATAGGAATATAATCATGAATTCCCATACATTCTCCAATAGCTTCCTAGTTTTCAAAATGTCAATTACAATGTGTCATTGTTGGTCCTAATATATGAGGGATGGATGGATAAGGTTTATTTTAGGGATAAAGGGGGATAAGGTTAGAATATCCATATCAAGAAACAAGTTTTTGGAAGAAAGTTATTTTGTAAAAACTAGAAAGATACTTTGTTTCGCTATCATAACCATAAGAACTATCCTCACATTTAGAAGAGGTGTTGTAGAATTCTATAGGAGGGGACCCATAAGGTTGAATACTAATTTTGTATATTTCCATCTTCTCATGTGTTGGAAGAGGTTCCTGTAGGAATTCTTCATTGATATATCATCCATATAATGAGTATCCCATGGCTTACATCATCTTGTTAGGAATGATATAGTTAAGGGATTGATTGAAGGATGCCATTCATTCATTAGGATACTAGCATGTGGAAGTACTTCCCAATATTTCATCACTAAGATAATGACATGGTAAATTTCTCAAAATTGCCAAGAATTTGATCTCTTTTTAGTCGGAAGTTAGGCCTATCATGTGTTTTATGAGATAATGAGAGATTAGACAAAAAATCCTTATTGAAGTTCATATTCTCCACAACCAATATGAAGTATTTTCATTTCCCATGTAGAAAATGGGGATATGGAGGTGGAAGTATCACCTTCATGTGGTTGAAGTGTATATGGATGTATGCAAGAAGTAACGGTATCTTATTTAAAATCAATAACCACTTCCATGGAAGGAAATTTATAGGAAGCCTGATCATAACCAACTAATGCTCTGCAATGGGAAAAGATTTGTGGGTCACCAAGAATGGTAAGTTCTTATACTTGATAATGGAACTTGATACATTTATGTAAATTGGATGGGAAGGCATACACGACATGGATATATGGGCAATTGGGTATAATATTATAGGGAAGTTCCAAGTTAATAACATGAAACCTTATATCTTACATGATAGGCCCAACTTCCATAGGTAGAGTGATAATCCCAATATATTTGTCACTTTGCATTGTCATATGCCTTGATAGTGGTAACATCAAGCTCTATCTCATCTGTAGTGTGTCTCAATTGTTTCAAAAAATTTATTGTGTAAATTTTAATACCAAATCTATTGTCCACAAGCACCATTTTTATATTTTTGCGAGTAATGATCACTTCTATATGTAAGGGAAAATTGTGTGCTTGATTATCAATAGAAGTTCATTTTTGACTAAAAATGATTTGTTAATATGGAGTTATTTACATGACCAAGGCTTGAAAGCATGAAACATCAATGTCGAAGGAAATCTTGGATCCTGGATGACCTTATAGAGGATATCCTTATAAATAGTTGATATCTGGCTTAGTCCTCTTTGAGTCAAAGAAAGTGAAACTGGTTTATTGCTATTCTACCAGCAGGAATCTATGCAAGTCTCACAGATTCTGCCTTCGGGGGTTTGGGATCTCATCCCAGTAGAGTGTTTCAGGCTGCGAAAAGAAAGGAATGAAAGAGGGAAAAGAGAAAGAACAGATCCGAAGGAAGAAAAGAAATGAATTCCAAAGCAGAAAGGTCAGAAGATTTATGTTTTTGGGTTGGTAGTAAACAGAGCCAAACCTACTTGCATAAATAAACAAAGCAATACTGATGAGCAAATGACAGAAAAGTAGATATGAATCCAACAGATTAAACACATACAGATCTAACGTAAGGAAGATCTAATGCATAACACAGCTATTGAGCACAAAGTCTTAATATTTGTATTACTATTTTCTTCTGTTACAAGAAAGCTCAAAGTCTTTCTCTCCTCACTTCTATTTTCATCTAAAAAATGTTCACCCGAATACAACAAGTATTCCAGTATTTATAGAAGAGAGGAGAAGGAAAGCAAAAAGGAGCCAACAAATATTTACAAAGATATTTACAAAATATCTAAAAGTCATGTTGACTTTTGACAACTTGATGGATGACATCATCCCATGATGCAACATGGATGATGTCATCATTTGTGCCAACACACTTTAGACATTTCAACAAGAAAGTCGGAGAATAGAGAGAAGAAGAAGAAGAGGAAGAAGAAGAAGAAGAAGAAGCGGAGGACATGACCAAAGGGATGGTCGCTTGAGTTACTTGAGGAGGAAGGAAGAGAAGAAGAAGGGATAGAGGGACTTCACGTGGTTGTAATCAATGCCCAAATTGACATCCCGAGTGGATGGGCGTATGGGACTATCCTCTGCCGCATGCTCTCTTCTCGGGAATTTAGAGTTATTACCTATTCTCCGCCGTGGAAGGAGGACTTTTAGGGGCTTCTTCCGAATGGTGCTAGATTCACCTTCTCCGCCTTTGCCTTTTAGAAGCGATCTTGGACCTTGGAGGCGCAGTTTGCCCAATGGGGAGGTGGTGAAATCTACCCAGAGGTAGATCAGCCCATTCATGCATCGCACCAGTGGCCTCTTCCTTCACGCATAGTCTCTTTTGACCCTCTCCTCAATTGTTTGAGGAGCCTTGAGTGGACAATGGGCGGAAGGGCCAATCATCCCCTTCCGTGTCATTATACACCTTGTCTACTTCATCTTCCGTAGTTTGGAAGCCTTTGGGGACAATGGCCACTCCGTATTGGATAATTTCCACCAATGCTAAGCGAGAATGATCCTTTCTTCTGAGTTCCACCTCGTGGATGACGTCAATGTAAATATCCTCAATTTGAGGGACATGGATCGGATCAAGCTTAGCCCTTGGCAGGCAGCTCCTTGGGTCAAAGGTAGGCCTGGCTGGGAAGTCATGTTTCAAATTGAGCAACTCCAGCTCTGCGAACATTTCCTTCGCCTTGTGATGGGAGGAGCATGTGTACCGGCCCACTGTGAGGGGGAAAGGAGTTCCGCCCTTCTTTCTTTTGAGGCATTTCTCATGGTATGTGACCAGCTGCCTTGATAACTCTAGTAGAATCGTCCCTTAGGTCGAGCATACCTCGGTAGACAGCTTGGTTCTCCCAAGAAGTTGACCGCCCTCGATAGGTAAATGTGGGAAAGCTGGGTGAACAGGGCCCCCATTTCTCCTTTGGTTGACACAATGTTCTTGGTTGTGCGACCATGAGTTAGATTTGGCCTCAACAGCAAATGATGTGATAGAAGAAAGCATCATTAATTTTGGCGAATTGAGGGATGCTATTCTCAGCCTCGATTACGGATAATATTCATATATTTTGACACGAGGCCAAATTCCACTTCGGTTTAGCCCTCGGATAATCCCTCTCCGACGGCAGCGTAGACTACGTAGGAGTTCATATGGAACACTCCCGTTGTGGTGAATTGTTGTAGCTTTGCTTGGAGATGGTGCTTTGCTTATTATTTCTCCCAAAGAAAAGCGCTCTCAGGCACATTCTTATTCATTGTTTCCAAGTACCTCAAAGATCCATTTATGGAAGTAGGGCGTCGTCAAAAAGCCCGAAGACCCCGAGGAGGGAAAGTAATAGTATCGTTGAGCTCTTTCGAGAAGTCACTGCGGTGGATGATTTGGGGCCATATGGGTTACCACCTTCTTGTTTTTCAAGTAGACTTCATTCATTAGTTTCATGCATTGGTCTTCATTGTCTTCCTGTGCCTTGATGCACTCTTTCTTCTTGGCCGACGGCCACAAAGTGCCGGTGGTGAGGGATGCCGAGCATTATCTCAAAATGACGGGGCAAGTGAGGTTTATGATCACCTCGCCCTTCTTGCTTTTTGACACATCTTGTGTCCTTGTTGTAAGACTGTGCAATCACCATCATGAATTCATTGTTGACGGCACTGACGGGGATTCCTCCGGTGAAATGCAGGGCACTGCCTATTAATTTGTCCATCCATGGACTTCTTGTAACCTTTTGAGTCCTAACCCAGAATTCTTCCATGTCAATGTGACCCAACTCTGAGTCCCTGACATCCATACTGCATTCAGCCTGTGATTCGGGCATCCTGACCCTTTGATATTTGTACTTCATCTCTTCCTCTGTAAGCTTAGCCTTTCCTCTTGGTTTGGTGGGTCTCTTGCTGGATGTAGACATATGTTCTTTTGAACTCAGTTGCTGATCTGCATGAAGAAGAAGCGAGACCCAATCCAAAAAGGTTGAATTAGCCATTTGATCTTCCATTAGAATGTCAGCAGAAGAAAGAGTTAGAGATTTTAAGGCTCAGGGCGCAGGGCGCATGAAAATTGCAACTTGCAGGCCAAATAAACAGGGCGCATGGCGCATGGATGTTGCAGATTACATTTTATAAAAGGCGCATGAGAACAGTGTGTTGCATGGAAACAGGATGCGCCAAAGGCACATGGGAAAAGCATGTAACATGGACTTTTCGTGATGCATTGGGAAAAGGAAATATAGCAGGGCGCACGAAGAGTTTGCACAAACATAATGTTATTGCAATCGGGTATGCGCCTGCGCCTTTATAGCTTCATACTTAGCGTGGAAAAAACTTTTGTTGCATGGAAGCTGGGTGCGCCATGGGCGCATGGAAAATGGATGCAACATGGATGGATGGTGCGCCATTGGGGCGCAGTTTCAGCACTTTCAGCAGACGGAAAAGGCGCGCTTGAGGGCGCATGAGCTCATGATGCAGAAAGCAGTAGAAAGCCGAAAGGGTGCGCCATTGGCGTGGATTTTGCTTTTTACCAGTAGGTAGGTAGATGCGCCATGGGGGCGCAACTGTTCTTAGTGTTGCAGGGTGATGCAACGCGCACAAGGAGAAAAACAGAAAACCAAACTCTTAAAGGGGGTTATACATGATTCTTAGATTTCTTCTCCTCTTTGTTTTTTAACATGCTCAGTGGGCAAACGAAACGGTTAAAACCAAGAGGATTACAACCACGGTTTCAAGAAAATGACCTTCTCCAGCAGATCTGGAAAGAGGAAGGATAGCATGGGGGGAGACAGCAAACGGAGGAGGCTAGGCCAACACATTTATATATAAACAACCACCCAACAAGCAAGAACCAAACCAGGAACACACCAGGAACTGAAAGCACAAAACGCACAAGAGAGAAATAACACCTCTTACCTGGATATATAGCAAAAGTTGCAACGGGTCCACAGGATGATGAAAACGATGGAGCAGAGGCTGACAAGTTCAGAATGATCACGTGCTCAACAAAAGTGAAAATGACATTTGGGAGCGCACTCATATATATATAGAAAAACTGGTCATAAATGCGCCAACCACTTTTTCAAAGGCGCATGAGATTTGTTGTCGACAGGAGAAAGCGTGCGCCCTTTGGCGCATGAGAGTATTTGACAACAGGAGACGAAGTGCGCCTTTGCGCGCCAAAAGCATTGTCGACATGAAGTTATGTGCGCCCTTTGGCGCACCAAAATATGGTGTTGCAATAAGATTATGTGCGCCCTTTCGCGCACAAAAGTGGAGCAAACACAAGTTGTATCAACACAAGCGCATGCGCCTTGGCGCACGCAAAAGAGACTCAACATCCTTTGGCGCACCGAAAGATGTGTTAACATGGAAAACCATGCGCCAAAGGCTTTTAAGGGGGCGCATCAAAAGCTAGTGTTACAAGGATATTTCATGCACCCAGCCAAAAAGGCTCAGAAAGACTAAGTTCGAAAACTAGATTTCCCGGGAAGGGATTTTACAACGTTTCGAACGCAAGGGATCCCTAACGAGGGATCGGAACAAAATTTTCCGTATGGTTATCGGTAAAATTGCCCTTGTCAATTTTACGGGATAACAGCTGGCTCTTTCTGGGGACTATCCCTGAGCGAACTCAGGGGTAGAGAATCCCAGATCACTTGTGCCTATCCATTGGGTAACAGAGTCAAAAACAAGGGGGACCGGAGGGAGAACAAAAGAAACACACGACAAACCGAAAGCAAACACACGACGAAAGCAAACACACAACTTAAAGCAAATTGTACAAAGAAGAGAGCAAGCTCTACTTCCTGAAGATCTTCAGATGCTGCCCGCTATAGGGAAGCGGGAGCTCAGTTCCATCCAGATACGAGAGATAGAAACTATTCTCTCCGTTGAGTTGCTTGATTTTGAAGGGCCCTCTCCATAGGGAATCAAACTTTCCATGCATGCCCTTTGGCTCTCTTCGCTTGTCCCACAAAAGGACGAGATCTCCCACTTGAAAATCTCTCTGCTTGGCTTTCTTATCGAAAAGCCTCTTAACTTGATTCTGATGTTCAGTGATCCTATCGACCACCTTCACTCTCTTTTCTTCAAGTTCTGCCAGATACATGATTCTCTTTTCAAGAGAACTTTGGAAAGTTTCATCTTCAATGGCTCGTGCCAAGCGCAGAGCAGGAAGTTCCGCAGAAATGGGAAGCTCGGCATCAGTGCCATATAACACTTGAAAAGGTGACATGCCGAGAGATCTCTTGGGAGTAATACGATCCGCCCACAAAGCGTCGTATAAGGACTTGTGCCACATCCGCTGATTTGATTCCACCAGTTTTCGTATGATGGCCACCAAGTTCTTGTTGCTGGATTCCGCTTGACCATTTCCCTGAGGATAATAGTCGGATGCGTGAGCCAAGGTTATCCCATATTCATAGCAAAAACTAATAACTTCTCGTGAGGAGAAGTTAGAAGCATTATCAGCAACGATTTTGTTTGGAACGCCGAACCTGACAATGATATTTTCTTTAATGAAATTGCAAACCACCTCAGAAGTGGCATGCTTGACAGGTATGGCTTCCACCCACTTGGTGAAGTAATCCATTGCTGTAAGGACATAGCTATGTCCAGCACTCGATTGAGGATTGAGTGCCAATAAAATCAATTCCCCATTGTCTGAATGGTTCATTGATAATGATCGGCCTTAGGGGAAGGGCAGCCAGCTTGGGCTTGCCAACAAATTGTTGGCAGGGTTCACATTTCGCCACCCAGGTGGCTGTATCTTGAAAGAGCGTCGGCCAATAATACCTGGCTCGAATGATCTTGTGTGCAGTTACGGATGAAGAGAAATGCCCTCCACAAGCTGAATTGTGAAAACTTTCCAGTAGTTTTACTTGCTGGGGCTTGTCGACACATCGCAGGAAGATGCCATCTATCCCGCGCTTATATAAGCCGTCATCCCAGATGACGTATTTAGCCACCCTGAGCTTTATAGTGCGCTTCTCCTTTGCAGTTAGGTGCATCGGGCATTCGCCGTAGGTAAGGAAGAAAGCGATGTCGGAGTACCACTCATCACTAGTTGCAACAAATAGAACCAGAGGCAGAGAATCAGGCCCTCCTTGCCGGTCCCGTGTTTCTTCGATGTAGTCACCCCTCTCATCAGGATTTTCTGAATCTTTGTTTTCAGCCATTAGCTGACACAGGCCCTTGCCCCTTACTAGCTTGGTTGGTTTAATATCCAGGTCATACTCCTGGACCTTTGCGATCCAATTTCCCTCGCAAACTTCCTAACTCCTGCTGAGTTAGAATTGATTTCACCGCCGTGTCAGGGACCAGCACCACCGTATGCGAGTTTAGAATGTAATACCTGAAATTCTTCACTGCTTTGACAACGGCAAAGGCATGCTTTTCCAGCTGAGTCATCTTCAGTTCGTGAGGTTTGAGAGGAGAACTCATGAACGCGATTGGAGATTCAACATCCTCCGAGTTCTTTTGCATTAAGATTGCGGACACAGTATGCTCAGATGCATAACTATACATGATGAAGTCCTTGGAGAAGTCGGGACATACCAGGACTGGTGCATGAGCAACGGAAGCTTTTATTTCTTCAAATGACCTTTTCCCCTCCTCACTCCATCTGAAAGTTGGTGACCCCTTCATCATGTTCAATATGTGACGGGTCTTTTCAGCAAAGTCAGGAACAAAACGCCTGAGAAAGTTCACCTTTCCAAAGAAAGAATGAACACCAGTCTTGCTTGTAGGCAGAGTAAGGCTTTGAATAGCCTTAACTCTTTCAGTATCTATCTTTGTTCCTTCTTTGCTGACCACATGGCCTAGCAACTTCCCTTCCGTGACTCCAAAAACAGACTTTTTTGGGTTTAGGGAAATCCCATGTTCTCGGCACCTGGCCAACACTTGCTCCAAATGATCACAATGATCATTTCACTGTTTAGAGAACACGGTTAAGTCATCTAGGTAAACCACGATGACTTTTCCCATCATACCTTTGAATGCAAAGTCCATGGCCCGCTGAAAAGTGGCACCAGCATTAGTTAGGCCGAAAGGCATCCTGCTGTAGGCAAATGTACCCCAGGGAGTAGTGAATGTTGTTTTGAATTGATCTTCAGGTGAAACCTCAATCTGATTGTAACCTGAAAAACCGTCAAGCATGGACAACATCTCTGATCCAGTTACTGCTTGCAGAACTTGATCCATTATCGGAAGAGGGTAGTTGTCTTTCAGCGAAGCTTGATTCAAATTTCGAAAGTCTACGCAGATGCGTATTTCACCGTTTTTCTTGCGCACTGGCACAATATTTGCTACCCAAGTACTGTGATGGATAGGGAAGATGATTCTTGCGTCTAGCATCTTCTGAATTTCGGCCTGGATGGTACCCGAAATCTTGGGATTATAGTGCCTCTGCTTCTGGCGGAAGGCTTTGGCATCGTCTTTCAACGGAATATCGTGCTGAACGTCCTTCGGCTTGAAGGACTTTAAATCGGCATAAGACCATGCCAATACATCCATATATTTTTTTAGCAACTTGACAAATTTTCACTTTTCTTCTGGCGTGCAACATTTCCCGATGTTCACAAATTGCGGATGTGCCTCCGAACCTAAATTGACCGGTTCGGTCTCTGGGGATGAGTCAGGATCATCCCGCCTCTTCTTTTTTACAAAACGGTCATGCCTATCGAACAGGCGTTCCAGAGAAACCAGGCCCTTTGGAATTTTATTTCCCTTGAGCTGACATATGCCATCGATTCTTCTTGATTCATTGTTTTGACGTCGTGGTGACTGACTCACGGCAAGTGGAAGTAGATCCTTCAAATGCAATTCTTTAAAATTTTCTGCCTTCTCCAGAAAGGCAATGAGTTGATTATCATCATTGAACACCTGCCAATGCTGAGAATTGTCTGGTACGCTCGGCGTGGAAAACCACCTCAATGGTGTACTTGTTCGTTTTCAAACCTGGATGTGGGAGCATGAGAGATGCTGAAACAGCCAATGAATCAGCCATGTCATTTTGGGCTCTTGGAATCGCCCCTATTGAAAAGGCATCAAATTCTTCGATGTTGTCCCATACCGCATTACGGTAATGCCTGAGCCTTTCATTTTTACTTGGTAAATCCTTTTGACCTGATTTACAACTAGCTCAGCATCACCTTGTACTTTTAGATTTTTTATTCCTCTTTCTTTTGCGGCTTGCATACCGAGTAAGAGAGATTCATACTCAGCAGTATTGTTGGTGTTGAAAAACTGCAATTTGAAAGAGAGAGGAATGACTTCTTCCTCAGGAGATATTAACACGACCCCAGCGCCACATCCACTAGTTGCACAGCTCCCATCGAATTGCAATGTCCAGATCTTATTAAGATCTCCTTCCTGAACGAGAACAGCCCCTGTTTTATCCGTCTCAGTAGATAAGAAGTAATTCCCCATCCCTGATGATTCAAAAAGGATTTGAGCTTTGGGGTCTTCAGAGTTGGTAACCAAGTATTTCTTTTGTGATTCTGGCTCCAAAGTCTGCATTACGCCTTTGACTGGAATTCTAGCTTTGGACCAGTCCATATGAATTTCTCCACCAACTTCGCTGCAAAAACTTCTTCCCAGCAATATTCCATATGCTGCCGGAATGTCAGCAACGAGGACTGTCATTTTTACTCTTTTATCCGGGAAAGCCGCAAATGCAAATTGCGCGTCTTTGATTTGGCCAACCAACGGAACTTGCTTAGTTTCCAAAGAATAACATCTGCCGAAAGGCTTGGTAAGAGTGAGGCCCAAAGCATGGGCGACTTTTGCCGGCATGACATTATCAGAAGCCCCGGAATCAATTATGCAATTACTCAGCTTGTGTCCATTGATCAGAAGAGAGAGATAGAAAGGCTCTATCTTGCCTGACGCAGATGTTGAAGCAACATTTATATGGGATTCAGGGGGAGTGGAAAGGATTCCTTTTGGGGAAGCCTGATTAGGTATAACAGCTTGACTTTGGATATACTTAGTTAATCTTACAAGCTGTTCGGGGTTTGACTGAAGATACTCAGCTTCAGACATTTGGATCTTGGTCTTTTTTGCATGATCTATAATATCAAATGCGGCCAAGGGTTGCGTTGGTAAAGGAATGAGTCCCTCACCTCGCGATGATGGAATAGGATTGGTGGTCTTAGTAGGAATGTGAGAGGACTGATTTGGAGGAGAGATAGGGGGAAAAGATTTCTTTGTAAAAGATTTTCCAGGGAGTTGAGTAGGAAGAGGATTACCTCTTTTAGCAATGATCGGAGGCGCGTTTGACACGGCCTTCTCCTGCTGGACATGGGCAGCAACTTCCGCTTCTTTTCCTTGTGAACGAGTAAAAACAACATATGACCCGCTTGCGTACCCCTGGGTACCCTCTTCTTCATCAGATTCTTCCTCATCAAATTCCATATACCCGATAGTAGAGTCGCCAGTCGGTTCACCGACATCTTGATCATCTTCGCCTTGAGATGAAGGTTCTTCATAATACTGCTCTTCTTCTTCAATCTCGGCCAGAGCATTGACCGGAGGGGCCTCAAGTGCCAACCGCGGAGCAGCTGTAGGTAAGCGCGGTCTTTGTGAAACATTGTTAGGAACGAAATTCCTCCGCGGAATATCCCGGTATGAGGAACTGGGAGAGGCCTGGGCCAACTGCTTCTTTAATGCGAGCAAATCGTTTGCCATCTTTTGGAATGCTGGATCAGACGAAGTGGTGGGCGAAGGGCCCAAAGATTTAGGCTTGGCTGATTCCTTTTTTAATTCACCGGATATTATCAGATTATCCTCTATGCGAATGGCAGCGGCTTGGGTGAGAACCAAGGTGGCAACTCGTTCCTGAAGGAGCAAGAAACTAACTTTCGAGCTCATAGCGTTTACGAAGAAACACTTTTGATTTTCCGGCGTTGGAAGCATGGCAACAGGGACACGGTTGATTAGTGCATTGAACCGGGTGACAAAATCGCGCATGGTCTCATTCGCCTCCTTTTCAGGTGAGTGATTCGTGATAATAATGCAAATGCATCCTCTGAAGGCTTGTACCTATCTTCAAAAGCATCCCGCAAGGTGGCCCAACTGGTGATAGATCCGGCCGGCAAATGCTGAAACCATTCGGCCGCAGGTCCTTGTAGGGTTTCCAGAAAAAGGTGAACCGACACATCTTCGTGGGTCACATCCAAAATACTGCATGACATGATGAATGCAGATATGTGGGAATCCGTGCTTTGATTTCCGCTCCCGTCGAATTTGGGAAAATTCTTTCGATTTCCGTGAGGGAGAGCGTGAACTGGATGTGGTAAAGCCAAAGGACCCATCACGTTTCCCCATGGTACCGCCATCTGAAAAGCCGGAAAGAGAACACGAGCTGGAATTGTAGTTCCGCTGAGTAGCAAGGCACTACAAAGGGATGTGGATGCCCCCTGCAAAAGACTTTTTCTTCGTGAAGGTGAGACACTCCTGGATGACCGGCTAGCCGAGCTTAGTGCTGAAAAATGCGCCGGTGTTACGCTGAAATTGTGCCTTTGAAGCAGATCGAAAGTAGGATCAGCTTCTCCACGGGCTCTCCTGCTGCGCGTAAAAGGTTCACTCGCCAGTGTTCCTTCCAGATCTGCAATGTTATGGCGCAGATTCAAACTTTCTTTTTGGTTGTACTTGCTGATTTTCTGGTTTTTCTGACAAAAACCAGCAGCAAGCACTTTTCTAGATATTTAAAAACTATCCTCTTCAGAAAACCGATTGCGGTTAAATGACAAATTACAACGAGGATAAGATGGCAGGGAAGATTAGTAAGCTGATTTTCTGATCTGATTTTAACTTTTTTCAGAGGGTTTCAAACTTTTTGCAAACAGTCAAAAACTCAGATCTATGGCAAAATACTGATTTTTTCAAAAACTCAGCGAACTAAAGATCTTTAACTGGACCAGATCTATGACTCTCAGAAGAAAATTTTTCAATTTGAGCACTTTTGCAAATTTTTGGATTTTTAACAAAAAGTTCAGATTTGCAAACAGGCAGCAATCTTTTGATTTTTTCTGATTTTTATATCTTACTACCCTCATAGATCTGACAGATCTATTCGATCCCCAAATGAGTCGCCAAAATCGTTGGTCCGAAAAAAAACTGTCGCGCCTGGGACAGATCTATGGATAGACGAGCCAGCCAAGTGTGCGTGGCTTAGCCCCTTTCTTTGAGTCAAGAAAGCGAAAACTGGTTTATTGCTATTCTACCAACAGAATCTATGCAAGTCTCATGATTCGCCTTGGGGTTTGGGATCTCATCCCAGTAGAGTGTTTCAGGCTGCGAAAAGAAAGGAATGAAAGAGGGAAAAGAGAAAGAACAGATCCGAAGGAAGAAAAGAAATGAATTCCAAAGCAGAAAGGTCAGAAGATTTATGTTTTTGGGTTGGTAGTAAACAGAGCCAAACCTACTTGCATAAATAAACAAAGCAATACTGATGAGAAAATGACAGAAAAGTAGATATGAATCCAACAGATTAAACACATACAGATCTAACGTAAGGAAGATCTAATACATAACACAGCTATTGAGCACAAAGTCTTAATATTTGTATTACTGTTTTCTTCTGTTACAAGAAAGCTCAAAGTCTTTCTCTCCTCACTTCTATTTTCATCTAAAAAATGTTCACCCCGAATACAACAAGTATTCCAGTATTTATAGAAGAGAGGAGAAGGAAAGCAAAAAGGAGCCAACAAATATTTACAAAGATATTTACAAAATATCTAAAAGTCATGTTGACTTTTGACAACTTGATGGATGACATCATCCCATGATGCAACATGGATGATGTCATCATTTGTGCTAACACACTTTAGACATTTCAACAAGAAAGTCGGAGAATGAGAAGAAGAAATGGAAGAAGAAGAAGAAGAAGAAGAAGAAGAAGAAGAAGAAGCAGGGAAAGAGTAGTAGAAGAGAGCGGAGGACATGACCAAAGGGATGGTCAGGTTGTTGAGTCACTTGAGAGAGGAAGGAAGAGAAGAAGAAGGGATAGAAGGGACTTCTGTGGTTGTAGCAATGCCGACATCCTGAGTGGATGGGCGTATGGGACTATCCTCTGCTGCTTCTTTCTCTGGCGAATCCAGAGTTATTACCTGTTCTGGCGCTGTGGAAGGAGGACTTTCAGGGGCTTCTTCCTGAATGGTGCTAGATTCACCTTCTGCACCTTTGCCTTTTAGCTGCTTCTTGGACCTTGGAGGCGCATTGCCCAATGGGGAGGTGGTGAAATCTACCCCGAGGTAGATCAGCCCATTCATGCGGCACCAGTGCTCTGTTCTGCGCATAGTCTCCTTGACCCTCTCCTCAATTGTTTGAGGAGCCTTGCTTCTGTCAATGGCCGGGAAGGGCCAATCATCCCCTTCCGTGTCATTATACACCTTGTCTACTTCATCTTCCGTAGTTTGGAAGCCTTTGGGGACAATGGCCACTCCGTATTGGATAATTTCCGCCAATGCTAAGCGAGAATGATCCTTTCTTCTGAGTTCCACCTCGTGGATGACGTCAATGTAAATATCCTCAATTTGAGGGACATGGATCGGATCAAGCTTAGCCCTTGGCAGGCAGCTCCTTGGGTCAAAGGTAGGCCTGGCTGGGAAGTCATGTTTCAAATTGAGCAACTCCAGCTCTGCGAACATTTCCTTCGCCTTGTGATGGGAGGAGCATGTGTACCGGCCCACTGTGAGGGGGAAAGGAGTTCCGCCCTTCTTTCTTTTGAGGCATTTCTCATGGTATGTGACCAGCTGCCTTGATAACTCTAGTAGAATCAGCTTAGGTCCAGCATACCTCGGTAGCCTGGTTGGCTCGCCCAAGAAGTTGACCGCCCTCAGATAGGTAAATGTGGGAAACTGGGTGAACAGGGCCCCCCATTTCTCCACAGTTGACACAATGTTCTTGGTTGTGCGACCATGAGTTAGATTTGGCCTCAACAGGCAAATGATGTGATAGAAGAAAGCATCATTAATTTTGGCGAATTGAGGGATGCTATTCTCCAGCCTCAGTTCTGGATAATATTCATATATTTTGACCTGAGGCCAAATTCCACTTCGGTTTAGCCCTGGATAATCCCTCTCCGACGCTGCAGCGTAGACTACGTAGGAGTTCATATGGAACACTCCCGTTGTGGCGAATTGTTGTAGCTGCTCGGAGATGGTGCTGCTTATTATTTCTCCCCAGCAAAAGCGCTGCTCAGGCACATTCTTATTCATTGTTTCCAAGTACCTCAGCATCCATTTATGGAAGTAGTGGGCATCAGAAAGCCCGAAGACCCTGCTCAGGAAAGTAATAGTATCGCTGAGCTCTTCTGAGAAGTCACTGCGGTGGATGATTTGGGGCCACCGGGTTACCACCTTCTTGTTTTTCAAGTAGACTTCGTTCATTAGTTGCATGCATTGGTCTTCATTGTCTTCCCAGGCCTTGATGCACTCTTCTTGGCTGACGGCCACAAAGTGCCGGTGGTGAGGGATGCCGAGCATTATCTCAAAATGACGGGCAGTGAGGTTTATGATTACCTCGCCCTTGCTGTTTTCGACACATCTTGTGTCCTTGTTGTAAGACTGTGTAATCACCATCATGAATTCATTGTTGACGGCACTGACGGGGATTCCTCCGGTGAAATGCAGGGCACTGCCTATTAATTTGTCCATCCACGGACTTCTTGTAACCTTCTGAGTCCTAACCCAGAATTCTTCCATGTCAATGTGACCCAACTCTGAGTCCCTGACATCCATACTGCATTCAGCCTGTGATTCGGGCATCCTGACCCTTTGATATTTGTACTTCATCTCTTCCTCTGTAAGCTTAGCCTTTCCTCTTGGTTTGGTGGGTCTCTTGCTGGATGTAGACATATGTTCTTTTGAACTCAGTTGCTGATCTGCATGAAGAAGAAGCGAGACCCAATCCAAAAAGGTTGAATTAGCCATTTGATCTTCCATTGGAATGTTAGCAGAAGAAAGAGTTAGAGATTTTAAGGCTCAGGGCGCGGGGCGCATGAAAATTGTAACTTGCAGGCTAAATAAACAGGGCGCATGGCGCATGGATGTGCGCAGATTGCATTTTATAAAAGGCGCATGAGAACAGAGTGTTGCAAATAGGATGCGCCAAAGGCGCATGGCGATGTTACATTAGGATGCTGCAGATGCATGGGAACATTTAATATGGACTTTTCAGGCGCGAAGGAAATATGGTGTGGCGCATGAAGAGTTTGCACAAACATGATGTTATTGCAATCGGGATGCGCTCGCGCTTTATAGCTTCATACTTAGCGCGGAAAAAAACTTGTTGCATGGAAGCTGGGTGCGCCATGGGCGCATGGAAAAAGGATGCAACATGGATGGATGGTGCGCCATTGGGGCACAGTTTCAGCACTTGTAGCACGCGGAAAAGGCGCGCCTTGAGGGCGCATGAGCTCATGATGCAGCAGGCCGAAAGGGTGCGCCATTGGCGTGGATTTTGCTTTTGTAACAGGGCGGGTAGATGCGCCATGGGGGCGCAACTGTTCTTAGTGTTGCAGGGGTGACAGACGCGCCAAGGAGAAAAATAGAAAACAAACTCTTAAAGGGGGTTATACATGATTCTTAGATTTCTTCTCCTCTTTCTTTTTTAACATGCTCAGTGGGCAAACGAAACGGTTAAAACCAAGAGGATTACAACCATGGTTTCAAGAAAATGACCTTCTCCAGCAGATCTGGAAAGAGGAAGGATAGCATGGGGGGAGACAGCAAACGGAGGAGGCTAGGCCAACACATTTATATATAAACAACCACCCAACAAGCAAGAACCAAACCAGGAACACACCAGGAACTGAAAGCACAAAACGCACAAGAGAGAAATAACACCTCTTACCTGGATATATAGCAAAAAGTGCAACGGGTCCACAGGACGATGAAAACGATGGAGCAGAGGCTGACAAGTTCAGAATGATCACGTGCTCAACAAAAGTGAAAATGACATTTGGGAGCGCACACACATATATATATAAAAACTGGTCATAAATGCGCCAACCACTTTTTCAAAGGCGCATGAGATTTGTTGTCGACAGGAGAAAGCGTGCGCCCTTTGGCGCATGAGAGTATTTGACAACAGGAGACGAAGTGCGCCTTGGCGCGCCAAAAGCATTGTCGACATGAAGTTATGTGCGCCCTTTGGCGCACCAAAAAGCGGAGCAACAAAAGTTGTGTCAACAATAAGGCGCATGCGCCTTGGCGCACGCAAAAGAGACTCAACATCCTTTGGCGCACCGAAAGATGTGTTAACATGGAAAACCATGCGCCAAAGGCTTTTAAGGGGGCGCATCAAAAGCTAGTGTTACAAGGATATTTCATGCGCCCAGCCAAAAAAGGCTCAGAAAGACTAAGTTCGAAAACTAGATTTCCCGGGAAGGGATTTTACAACGTTTCGAACGCAAGGGATCCCTAACGAGGGATCGGAACAAAATTTTCCGTATGGTTATCGGTAAAATTGCCCTTGTCAATTTCACGGGATAACTATGATAAGATTAATCATGCAAGAACCAGTTATAGTCATGTTTAACACCATTATCCATCCAATACACTCCATTATATTAACATTGTAAAACATAGAAGCTTATTAAATTACAAAATATTACCATAAGTTATGTGTGCATTAGATACAAAAACATAACTCTATAGTAACTACGTCTCTTAGTATCTCTAAACTACACAGTTCACTACATATTTATAGGGGTGGGGACTTTCCCTTCACTTCTATGCACTTCCCAAAATAGGTCACATGCTGATAATAGCCATGTGCCTTTACAATAACATGCACACATGCAAGTGTGCTAATAATAGACATCCTATAGTTAATTGGAAGAAGTAATCCTATTATTATCATGAACTTGTGCATGACGCTTATCAAATTCTCATTCCCAAAATATCCTTTACATGTTGTGAAATTCTCCATCCTAATATGTGTTCCACATGCTATCTCAAAAAAATATCATGTATCCTTCCACGCCTTCAAATGCGCCTTGCTCCCACACACAAATATTCTATGCATCTTCTCCTTAGAACAATATGTCTTCTCAACAACCAATAACTTGGTTGGAACTCTTTGATGGTTTCCCTTGACCTATATTATTTTCCCTAGTTTAATGTTTAGGGAATGGTTCCTTGTAAATTCCCAACTATTTTTAGAAGTTTTAGAGGACTCTTGTGCATCATGCTTGATGTCTCCCGAACTAGGAGATATTAAATGAAGGTTTTAATCTTCATATATCTATCCATAGAGTGTCCTTCAACATGATAATACTCAAAATATTCATGGTCTTTGTACCATGATGGTTTAGGTACATCATCATAAAAATATATAATGATTAGGAATGTCACCATGTTGGTCAAATCCTGTTACTTTAGGATAACTAATAGTGACTCCATGAGTGGAGTGTATTCTCTACATTTCACTATAGATATAGATGGTGCATGTGTTAGCTTTAAGTGTGGAATTTTTTAACCATTTGTATGTGCTTGGAATCATTGATTACATCTCCTACAATATTTTTATTCTTTTTAAATAACTTAGATTTGTCATTAGGTTTTGAGTTGTAGTTGTCTCTTTGAAAGGGATTTAGAAGTACTTTAGTTAGTAAAACATTTTTATCGAATAACTTTTTCAATGAATTCTTCAAATGTACCAACACAATGCATTCAGAATGGAAGGTTATCTTAGGGTGCAGGTTAGGTATAAAGATGTTTAAGATTTATTGCTATGGGATAGAGTAGGGCATACAACTAGTGAACCTCGCCATTGTTGTAAGAAACTAGAAAAAAAATCATTGTTTTTAAGTCCGAAAAGGTAGTGATGGACCCCTTAGGAGATGGAGAAACCATTCAAGTTCTGGCATCCTAGGAAATAAGAAAATGAGGTAATTATCAATCTATATTATTTCTTGGAAAGTCGTGAAGAAATCTTGGACGTGATCACGAGGATCAACTTTTCCCTATATTTATCAAAATTGAGGCAATCAAAACTTAGTGGGAAATGCATATGTAACCTTTTTCGATCAAAAGGTAAGGGCATAGTTCTTTGAACTAATATTTCTTATTACACCCTTGGTTATTCTCCCGTAGACCATTGAAGGAAACTTTCATATACTATAATTCTTGATCAAATAGTTAGTCGTACAATGACGTGGCCACTATATACGTGCGGTTAAATTTGGATGCTTCACCACCGTGGTTTTTAGTATAGCTTTTAGGATATGTGGCTCTAGGGTTTTTAGTCCTGTTGGTGATAAAATTTGTCCAATGGACAAACTTGTGGATTTCTCACCAACGCTCTATGAATTTAAGTCCCTCTATTTAACCGGTGCAAGATTTGGTATATGCATATGCGAGTAAAGGTGGATTTTTTTGGTGGCCTTATAGCTGGTAATCCAATAAGGGCACTTCAATGACCATGTGGAAAAGCTATAAATCTCTTGTTAGGGAAGATTTTTTTCTAAAGAGTGGGAAAGGGGAGTGAGAACAAAGGTAGGAGAATTAATGTTGTAGCTAGAAAATTAGATTCCTGCACACACTAGTTAGAAATTTCATCACATGCACTAAAATTAGGAAGAAACAATACTAAAAACAACAAGAAGACCAATTAGAATTTAATAAAAACAAAGTATCAGTAATCCCCTTAGCCAAAAAATCCTCGAAACTCCTTCTTGTATTAATGATCAAGTAGAAATTGTACATAGTATGAGAATGGAAGGCATTGAGAATAAGGGAAAAGTGGCTAACTCTTTTCACTCATAAGTGAGAAAAATATCTCTCATGAACTTACAAGAATACAACCAACTAGAAGAATTTCATAATTAGAACCCTTTGGAATGAGGAGCTCATTACAATTTATAGTGCTTTGGAATTCTCTTCGCCTACCCCCATTGACCCTTCATATGTCATGATACTTTTCACATTCTTAGGAGAACATTAAGTCCCCTTTTATAACTTAAGGGTGACTTATTACATTGAAAAAGTGCAACCCCCAACATCAAATTAGAACATTGAGGAGAGAGGAAGTTGGGGGGAGAGAAGAGAGAGAGGGAGAGAGAGAAGAAAGAAGAAGGAAGGATGATGTCAATGATGATAGATTATACCTTTGATAAAGCCCGTTGATCCTTCTAGATGACTTGATGAAATGATCTAATGTGATGAACTCTGAATCTCTGATCTCTTGTGCACATTGAAGAACTTCCTCTAGATGATGAGTGAACACCGTGTATAAATACACTATCACATGACTCATTTGGTGAACATGGGAATCACTCATGGAGATCCAATCTGAACAAATATTTTCTGACTCCCTTTAATGTTGTCGCATTGCTACTTTGATTTAGATATGATCTTGATGAAGCATCTTATGAATGATCTCACATTTTTGACTACCAATTCCACCTCCTACATGCCAATTGAACCATGAAATGAGTGTCAAAAGACAATGTTGACATCCTCATTATCACCTACTTTGTATTATATGATGATAGAGACTACAATTTTTCCTATTTCTTACTCAAAAGTGAATGGATAATCCATATTCTTCCTCGTCCATTTATGCTTGATGATTTCTTGAGAAAAAAACAACTTACTATTTTTAGTAAGTATGAAAAATTAGTTGCCTTGAACCTCAACTGGATGTTGCAACTTAGATTTTGCTATCTCCCTGCATTTCTCTCACCTTCTGGATTAATTTTCTATTTTTAGAAGGTGCTCATGGGACCACTTACTATTTTTAGTAAGTGTTAATTTGGACCAAGATGACCATTTTGGTGATCTCTCCTTGTAATACATCTTCTATGTTTAATGCCTCTTTCATAGTTTCTTTAATTGATGACTTTCCGAAATGGTAGTCCTCCATGTAGAAGACCTGTTATTTTTGGAAAGTGAACCTCCAATGGTCGGATCACTACAAAATGAAGTTTTTTTATATGGGTTTTTTCCCAATATCACCCCTCTAAAATCCTAGAACCGCTGCTCAATAGTTTGGGAGCTTTTAAATTTTTAAATTTTTGACCTAGCATTGCTTCCAACGTGGAAACCATTAATGGATATTGAGAGATGTAGGTCTTGTTTTCTTCTCAGTTCATGATAAAATATATATATATTTGTTATGTTTTTTTTCTTCTTATGCTTCAGGTGAAATCTTGTTTCAATCCGACAAACGGTTTGACGGGAAATCCAACTTTTTCTTCAAGCCGGAAAGAAGATTTCTTCACATTGAATGTTTTGTGCAACACAATGATGGATTGAAGGCATGTTTTTATGGTTTTGAGAGAGGAATTAATAACAAAAAAGGTGTGTTTTTTTATGCCTTTGGTTTCGAGAGATTTCTACAAATCTCCATTTCATGGCAATGGAGATTTTCACTATTTTCTTCTATTCATTCTTCGATTCTTCTTCCTTGTTTGCTCAAACCTCCTTTTTGAGAATTGTATGTTTTCTGGAGTGGAGGAAGAAATTTTGTGATAGACCTAGTTTGAGGTTCAACAATGGTGGAGTGGTGGTGGGAAGTTGCGAGAGGATTTTGGAGGAAGAACTAGGCATGGGAGAGTTAGATTTAAGAAGTGGGAAGAAAGTGATAGGTGAGGATTGTGATGCCTAGTTAAAACAACCCACTTGAGACCCAAGAAACAACCTAGGGTTAGTTAGAAAATTATGGAATAATTTTTTTAATTAGAAGTGTCTATAACCAAGTTCATAAGACAATAGTTGACACTAACAAGTTCTCAAACAAATCTAAAATACTAGAACATATTTTTCCTTCATTAATGATTATTAAAGGTCATATTATCAAAATTTTAGGGTTAGAAGTTTCATTTAGATTCGGGGTTGAAAATATCACCATACACATTCTCTAATAGGTTCAGATTTTTAACTTGATTTTTATCATACTTAACATATTCAAAATTTCCCTAAATCATTCCCATTGGATAGGAAATTTTCTCACCTTTCCGGTGATATAAAGAAGTCCTCCTAACTCCTTGTAAAACTCTAGTTATGGTCCGGTGGAGCTTAGGGGTCAAATTTTCCCCAAGGGGACACGTGGCAAGAGGGGAAGAAAACCCTTTGATGGGTTGGCGGGTCATGGGGTGGCATTAGCAATTTTTCCCCACGCGGGCACAAAGTCAAGAACTCTCCCACACCTCCGTGGGTCCTTTGGTGGACACGTGTCACCCAATGAGCCAAATATAAAATAAGAGAGGGAAGGGCAGAGTGGCGGGGTTATTTGGCAGAATTTTTTGAAGGGAGGGAAAGGGGATGAAAGGTGCGTGCGAGTCCGCGCGTCCACGGAAGGGTCATCACCGAGCGGGGCGGGGAAGTGGGGCTGCAAAATATTTAAGGAAATTTTCCCAAACAAATTTCAAAATCAAAAAACGTCATGTGGGTTCTACCCCCCTCTGCAACATGCCATGTTGCCACATGGCAACTCGCGTGATAGGCCCAGGACCGATCGGGCAAAAAGGTAAAATTTTCCAAAATTTTAAAAACGTCTTAAGGATAACATAATGCCGCTCCTCCACCACTACCCTTGAGGACATGTAGCACCCTTTGATTGGCTATGGGCCAGTGGAGGAAAATTCAAAAATTTCTTGAACCAAAATTTAAAATTTTCCTAAGGATTTTAATGGGAATTTTCAAGGTTGCGGGCCTACCAGTGGGAAAATGTTCCCAAATTTTCCCATTAAGGAAGAAAAACTTCAAAGTCCCATAACTTGAGCTAGAAATCTCAATTTTGGGAAAATGAGGACTTTCTGGAAAGCTATTTATGCCCTCTTTGCATAGGAAACATAAATTTTACTTTGTGGTAAGGTTTATGATGTCAATTTTGCAAAAATGATCTGTAGGATTTTAAAAAGCCAACTGGTAATTTCCAACTTTCAAATTTTATTAAATTGGATCTCCTCCTTCACTCAACATGCCAAACAGACATGGAGGATTGCTCTAGGGAGGGTTTAAAGTGTTTAGGGAAGGTAAATTTACTTGTTTGAGTTTCAATATACATTTTTCCATCAAATGACAGAAAACGGTGTGGAAGAGATTTGGCTCATTTTAACAATGTTTAAAATTGTTTTCTTAAGTGTTCTTTGTCAATTGAGTTCCTTGATGTCTTAACATGCTAAATTATATCATTTCCAATTTGATTATTAAGTGCAGGTCTGAACTATGCATTTTATTTAAATTTATTGCCAGTTTAAAGTTTATAACAGAGATCTATTTCTTTTAAATCTGTATATCACTTTTATCATTCAAGTGTGGAATTTCATTTCTAAACTACTCCAATACATTCAATTGTTTATAGACAAACCATTTCAAACTAACTTGCAAATTCTGATTTCCAATTTTAATATGTTTCCAAGGATACAAAAATGTAGCATTAATTCCACGTACATTTTTTTAAAAACAAATATCTAACTATCTCTTTTGCCATACAATAAAACATTGAATTTAATTCAACAATGCATATGAGAGATGAACTTGAAATTCTCTACCAATTCAAAAGGAGATACATCTTTACATCTTTCCATGTTTGAATGCAATAACACAATTCTATTTCTTTCCAATGTATAGAGCGAGAATACAAATGTCTTTCACAATTCGAATATCCACTTTCATAATCAATTACATACATATTTTCCTTACAAATATACATTACAAACTCATCCACATCAAGTGGGAAAGGATTACAAATGAAGTATAATTCACAAAGGAATGTCAAAAATACATTTTCCTTTGCTCTAAAACCACAACACGTAAATTTCCTATTTCACCTGAGTTGATCACAACAAAAGAGGTGGAAAGGCGACACTCTCCACCCAACCAAGACATCCAATGAAAGGAGAAGCCTTCCTTCATCATTGGCCCTAAAGCCCCAACCCGAACAAAATAAGAGGTGATTCAACCCATGGCAACAACTAGCTTCCACAACACACAACATTCCTTCAACATACACATTTCATTTTGAAACACAATTCAACACAAAGTAGCAGCTCATGCAACTACATTTAAAGACATTTCAAAACAGAACTCAGGCTTGATCATACAAGACAAAGGAGCAAGGTCTATGGGGGAAGCTACTTATGCCTCCCAATTGGGAATTGGGCATCCACCAGTAACAAACCACCAAAATAATTCATCACACACATATCTTTATGCCCTCCCAAAAATCCCTCCTTATGCCCCCCACAAATCCCTCCTTATGCCCCCCACAAAGTAAGAAATGCAAGCTATTTATTTTCCATGGTGGATCCCAAACCCAAAATCCCTCCACAAAATTTTGATGCCAATGGCATTCCCTTATGCCCCCCCACATGGATTCCCTATAGCCTTCTCCTACACCATTCCTATGGAAGTCTACCCAACCAACCAACAAATAAATCAAAACATGCACCATTCATACAACACAACAAGAAAATAATAGCATGAAAAGAGAGTTAAATTCCTACCTCTCCATGGTAAATTTTATTTCCAAACAACAAGCTTCAAATTTCAAAAACATAGTCCAAAACAAAAATCCCCAAGCATGTAAAGCTTTCTCCAAACTTCCTCCAAAATAAGAGCTCCAACATAAGAAAATGTGCCCCAAAGAAGTTGTAAAATGATTCAACAACCCAAAACAAGAAAAGGGTTTTAATTATATAGAAGAGGGAAGAGAAGAGGATGATGTGGATCCATGTAGGATGCCACATCACACATTCTCAAATTAAAACACAAAAGACAAAATTTTATTCTCCCAATCACAATAAAGAGGTGGGTGAAAATATGACAAGTTACTTACACACTCAAAAACCCACACCTCAAGTGACAACAAAATAAATAACATGTAAGAGAGTGCAATCCAAAACAAGCAACATGACTAATAAAATTCATTATAAAAGTCATAAATCACTTCTCAACCATAAGTATGGTTGGTAAATTAAATTTAGAGGCATGGGACAAGTTTTACTTGTCCCACAAGCCTCCAAAAAACAGCACCCAAGGACAAATTCGAATTTCTTCATGGTGGTGGAGTATTTCATACTCCAAAACCGACTTACACAAACTCTTACACATCCCTTACATATTTAATACAAACAACCAACAACCTCCATTATTAATTTCCCATAACCCAATCTTATTTATTTAAATTTTAATCATATGATTTCTCATATTAATCTACCACATTTTAATTAATTAAAAGAAAAGGAACACATTACTAATAGAATACATACATACAATAAATAAAATTCAACCACATTAATAAAATACACAATACCAGTGGTCACATATAAAGGAAATCCCCCATGAGAATCCCTAACAAAATAGAACACACACACAAAACAAGTTGCCATAGTGACCTTATCGAATCCACCTAGAATTCCATTTTGATTGGTCTCCGATCCCTCGATGTTTGTTGTGATATATTATTTTAACCTACAAAATACAAATATATCCTTTGGCCTCGTGGCCATATCAAAACATCCAAGGTGAATATAAATATAATTACAAAATCATCTAAATAAGTGAATCTCAACAACATCAAGACATTTTAACATTATCACATACAATTTATATCAACCACTATGTCATCATCATATAATATCCATTTTCTAGATCTACTCATAATATTCAAAATCACATGTCTGAACAACATCCATAAAACATCCATGTCAAATAATATATCATCATCCACATATGAGTGTCTCTAATAATCATCGTGTATCATATCCAAATCAAGGTCAACAATAATCCATGATCAAATGTCTAACAACATACTAAATCAAAACATAATAATTCCCATAACGTAAAAAACAATATCAAAATAAGCATCAAAAGGTGTCATAGGGAAGTGGCCACTACATCCCCCTTCCCTTAGATTTGACTTCCTCCTAAAATTCACTTTGGAACAAATGTGGAAACTAAACTCGTAATGAAGTATCATCCTCCCATGTAGTTGTAGTCTCATCATATCTGTCCCCACTTCGCACCCAAACACGATCAACCTCTCGGCCTCGAAGGCCTAGGTTCCTACGATCTAGGATGTGAATGGGATCCACCATCACCGCCCCGATCTCGCACTGTAATGATGTCCAATCTAACACATGAGAAGGGTATGCAATATATCTCCCTAAGAATTGAAACATGAAAAACATCATGTACGCGAGACAATTTTGGGTGGCGATGCTAGACGATAGGCCAAAGGAAGATGCGCTCAAGATCTCAAAAGGACCAATGAATCTAGGAGCTAACTTAGAACCTTTTCTCAGTAATGAGATAGAGCTCTTGTGTGGCCTGACATAAAGGAACACCTTCATTCCCACATCAAAACTACATTCAATCTTATAATGATCCGCATACTTCTTCTACTGTCTTATGCCTCCTACAATCTCTGTTTAATCAACACCACTTACTTGCTCCATATCCTATAGAAGAGATGGTCCAAGAGATACTACGTCCTCTAACCTATCCTAACTAAGAGGTGTCCTACACTATCGCCATACAAATCCTGAAAAAGAGCCATGCCTATGGAACTCTGGAAACTATTATTTTAGGAAAACTCCACTAAGTACATGAACTCCTCCCATTTAGACCGCTGATCTATCACATACATCCACGATCATATCCTCTAAAATCTGATTCACTCTCTCGAGTATTTCCATCTATCTCGGGGTGATATTTTGTGCTTAAGTTGATTCTTATCCCGAGGACATACCGCTTGGTAGTCTAGAAATGTGAAGTGTACAAAGGATCATGGCCATAAATGATCTTCCACGGAATCCCATGCAACCTGAAAATATCATCTAAATATACACATGCCACTACTCTATTTGTATAAGGGGTCTTCACTAGAGAAAAGTGAGCCACTTTTGTAAATTTATCAACCGTGACCATAATGGCATCGTGGTGATATCTTGACATTGGTAGCCCAACAATGAAATCCATGGAAATGGCGTCCCACTTCCTTTGGTATAACATGAGGATAAAGAAGGCTTGTTGGATGGTGATGCTTGACCTTAAATCTCTAGCATTCTAAAAATTGTGACACAAGCTCGGGCCACGTCTCTATAAATTCCTCTCTAATGGTACAACTATCACAAGGTGGCGTGGATCTTCTTCGCCGGGATGGGCTGAATAGGGTGCACAATGTGCCTCTACTAAGATGTATTGCCTTAAGCCTCCATCTCTAGGAACATATATCCATCCTCTCGTGCCTAAGAAGGCCATCTGCCTCTAAGGAAAAACCATAAAACTTCCCCTCAAGGGGTTTATGTGACTCGATCTCTACTCGTACTACAATGTAGAAGCCACAAGAGGAAGTTTGAAGAATCCTGCTCCACAAATGCGTGCTCCTTGAAGTGGCCATAGCCACACATGTCTCTACCTACTAAGAGCGTCTACTACCACATTTTCCTTCCCCTTCACATGTTTTATCTCCATGTCATACTCTTAGAGAAACTCCATCCACGCCGCCGATGAGCGTTGAGATTGGGCCGTGTGAAGAGGTGGTGGAATCCCAGATTTCACACTAAAATATGAGACTACTCCATGTAAAAAAATTCGTACTTTTAAAATAATGGGTCATTTTGTGTTTTTATTGCTAGAAAGTTCTTATATTGTGTCAAGATATTCCCAAGGAGCCATATTATCCATTTTCACCAAATACCCAGATGCCTAAAATTGTTATATTCTGTCGTCGGGGATTTCCTGTGGGAAATTTGTATTTAATTATTTTGAGCCCGTTTGAGGCAATTTGCACTCTGGTTTAACCCTGTTGTGATCGTATATATCGTTATTCTAGTATACCAGTAGGGTTTTAACCAGGAATGAATCCTGGACTTTATTTGTAACTTTTGGCAACGTTTTGTGTTTTTGTGTTTTTCCCATTTTGTTTTCTGTGAAATTTCTCTGGATCAATTCCTTTGCTTTGGTTTGGCTTGATTCTTGGCTGGAGTATTTGGAGATCACATATGCACATTGTGATAGAAGGAATTCACCATCGAAGGTGCGGTTCTCTCGGGAAAAGTCAAAGTCGTGCACCAAAAAGCCTCTTTTGGGCTGGCCACATTTTTGGAAAAGAGGATTTGAAGTGGATCATGGAAAAATTAGAAGTAACAGAAGGTGGGAATTTTGTACTCACCTTATCAGTACTTTTTCCCATGAAAGCAATACCACTTAAGTGACAATGGGAAAATTAGAGGCAACAGGCAGGCGGAATTTCTTACCTGCCTTGCAGGGTAAAAATTCCCATTGTGGAATAAAAGAAAAATCACTTAAGTGAATCATGGGATTTTATTGCCTACTTTACGGGGTAAAAATTCCATTATGAAAGTTAAATGAATTAAATGAATCATGGGATTTTCAAGGCTGCCTTGTAGGGTAAATGATCCCATTGACATCCGAATTTTAAAAATAGAAATTCTTTATTCCAAAAAGTGCGACCCACCTTGGGTGAATAATAAATGCATTAAATAATTATTTGTTAATATTTATTCACCCAATTTTGGCACCCAATCTTGTGGAAAAGTCAACAAGAGGTAGATGGACAAAAGGAGGAGGTTGAAAATAGATGTTCTAAAATTAAATAAATAATATTTATTTAATACAGCCCCTTTATGTCAAAAAGTGTGCCCCTTTTGGGAGATAAATAATACTTTTTAAAGTATTAAATGATTAAATTAATTCCTATTTTCAGTGGCTAAGGTCAAAGCATACTGTGAGGCTTGAGTTAAGTGGAAGCAAAAGTCTAAAATTAAATAAATTTATTTTATTTAATGGCAGCCATAAGCATGCACAAAATAGGCGCCCCATTTGAAGAGTGAAGCTTATTAATTAATTAATTAATTGCCAGTAATAGGAAAGGCATTAATTAATTATAGAATCATAAGGATTATATAAGTAGGGGCTGCCATAAGGATGAATTAATTAATTCACAGGTAGAGAAGTGCAGCCCAAAGGAAAAGTGTGCCCCATTTGAAGAGGATTTTTGCTCAAAAGAAGGTGAAATTAATGTTGAAAGCTTCTAGAATTGGCGCACAGGTTGAAGGAGGTTGATTTGTGTCTAGATAATTGTTTGCATAAGTGATACAGGTGCTCAGGTGAAGTTGGTAAAATTCATGCTTGCTTTGCATGTAAATAAAACATCAATTTTTGGGGCAGTAGGCTTGAATTATGCAGATTTTTATGATTAAAATCCATTGTTCATGGTCCATTGCCATATTTTTTGAATTAATTGTAGGAATTCATTACAAGTTCTTTACAAAATAAAAGGAGCTTAAATCAATGTCCAATACATTGAATATATCCTTTGAATCTAAATAATTATCTAGATTTGCACAAGTTTTGAAGAATTCCAACCGAGTAAGAAGAAAAAGAATTTTTAAACAAAGATTGCTCCAGCCATGGCAAAGCGGGATGAAAGAGAAAGCTCAATGAGAATAATTCATAGCTTCTAGATTTTCTTAAGTCGGTAGGCTTGGATCTAGATCCAAATCTCATAATTGCAAAAGCTTCCAGGACACAAAGGCTTAAAAGGCTTCATCCTCTTGTTTCTAATGCATCCCTGTGTAGAAGTCGACGTGGAAAATTTATTCTAGGATATTATACATGTGCTCTCAATATTCGATTGAAGCCTTCATTGAAGTTGCATTCACCCAGAGTGCTTTCTAAATTTTTAATTTCTCATATGCAATTAAAAATAAAAATGATGAGTTATTTACAGCGGACATTACATTGATGCATGTACAGGAGAAGAACTACAAAAGCTTCAAGGATAAGAGGGAAGACAAGGCAAAGGCAACACTCCAAACTTATTTCCAGAGATCTAGCTTGCTTTCTAGATCCAAAGCTGCTCCTAGGTCCAGTTTGGTGAGAATCAAAGGAAAAGAATCAACTGCATGCAAAATATGAAAAGGACAAAGACTGCTAACTTTCCTCTTTCTTCTTCTTTCTCTTATTTCCTCTCGATAAAGTAATTGAGTGATCAACTAAATTATACAACTTAAGTGATTGGTTTAAAAGTCATTACTTGAAGAAAACTACTTGGAGATAGGTGGCGGAGCGTGTAAAATAGAAGGTTCTATTTTAATTTGTAAATCATGCATGTCATGTAAAGAGAAATTCCACGAGGGAGATTGCCGTTGTTTGTTTTTTTCCCACTTCCACATGTGCTAGTTCAACTATAAACTTCCAACTTGTAATTTCCCCTCTACATTCTATAAGTAGAGGAAGAACCTTTGGGTTAAGAATGAGAATTTGTAAGTAGCATTCTTGTGTTCAGACTTTGTGTTGAAACCCTAAGAGCCACTTGAGGAAAAGGAATATATAGGATCAGATTTCCAGAGAACTTTGTGTCACGGTGTATTTTGTTTCTAGCTTTATATCTTAGATCTTTGAATAAACTTTGTGTTATTTTAGATCTATATCTAGAAGCTACCTTTTATTATAATTATGTGTTGATATCTATTGTTTTTTCTATGTGCATGTAATCAACTCTATTATATATTGATTGGGATGCAAATATTCCCATTTCTTCTTTGTGTTTATATAATTCCCTTCTTCTTTAAATATTTCCTTTCTTAAACAAATTGCTTACTTCTATACCGCAAAACTATACAACTAAGGTTCATGAGCTGAATAGTTAAAGTAAAACCCCATATAGATATTAGCATATTTTAATTGACAAATATGACATGGGAGCCTCACTAGTAAATGAGGGATATTTATCTCATGACTACCTAGGTTTTCAGCTATGCAGAAAATCTAGCCAATAGGTAGTGAAGACTCAAATGATCTGTCCGAGTGTGAATCTCCTACCAAGGAGAAAGTGTCTCCATCTAACCAAAGCATGCACAAATTATGCAAGCTCAAGATCATGGGTCAAATAATTAAGCTCGTGATCTTTGAGTTTGTGAGACTCAAAATCCACTACTCTAGCATCCTCGCATCAACACACCTCCAAGCCTTGCTAAAGAAGCATCTATGAAAACAAAGAACTCACCCCGTGGATCGACACTATAAGAATAGGTGTTATAATGAGGCACTCCTTTAGTGTCTGGATGCTTGCTCACATCTATCTAACCAAAAAAAGCTTCTTCCCTTCCTCTCGAAGGGAAGTGATAGAGTGTGTAATCCGATAGAATTCTTAAACAAATCTCCTATAACCCTACTAAACCCATGAAGGCTGTGTACCTCCGTCTTATTCATAGTGGGTCTGGATAATCCATAATGTCTCTAATCTTGGAAGGATCAACTTTGATACCTTTCCTAGAAATGATATGACCCAAATACGCACCTTGTCTAAAAGAAAGAACACTTCTCTAAGTTCTCATAAAGCTACTACTCCCGAAGACACTAAAGAACCTGGCGAAAGTGCCCCTTGTGCTCCTCACGTGTATGTGAGTATATCAAAATGTCATCTAGGAAGATGAGCATGAAACAATCTAAGAAGGTCCTAAATACCCCATTCATCAAACTCATGAACATTATGGGGGCATTAGTCAAACCAAAAGGCACCATTGTGAACTCATAGTGCCCATATCTCATGTGTGGAAGGTGGTCTTATGAATGTCCACCTCTGAAATCCTCAGCTGATGGTACCCTAACTTAAGATCAATCTTAGAGAAAATTGTGGTTTCCTTCATTTGATCAAACAAGTCATCAATATGAGGAAGAGGATAACGATTCTTGATCATTACCTTGTTCAAAATTGAAATTAATCAATACACAACCGTAAGGATCCATCCTTCTTCTTCACAAAGATCACTAGTACACCCCAAGGGGATACACTAGGATGGATAAGGCCTTTCTCCAAAAGGCCCTCAAGCTGCAACTTGAGCTCACAGAGCTCTAGGGGTGGTCATCCGATAAGGTGCTTGTGAGATAGGATTTTCTCCAGAACTAGATCTATATGAAAATCAATCTCACGTGGGGGTGGTAACCCCGGTAGCTCCTGGAAAGACATTAAAAAACTCTCTCAAATGGGATGATCATCTAGTGATGGTCCACTAGACCCATCCTCTGATCTGTCACTAACTATAATAACATACATCTGACAACCCCATCGCACACACCGCTTAAGCTACATAGCGGAAATGGTGTGAATAGAAATGGGTCTCCTGACCCCGAAATCACCGACTCAACTCCCAAATCATCTACATAAGATATAGTCTTGTGATAACAATCCATCCGGCCCTATGTGCAAGATAACCAATCCATACCCAAAATGACTCCATACGAGCCCAAAGGAAGGATATAGAGATCCGAGGTAGTGGTGAAAGGTCCCAAATCCACTACACACTCCTTAACTAAGGAGTCTACAGAGATCTTAGCTCTAGAAGCCATCTCAACATCCTAACTAAGACCCTACCTAAATCGCCACCAACTTGCATCGCTCTACTAGATGGTATAATGAAAGAATCAAAAGAACTAGAATCAAACAATACAGAGGTAGGAATACCACCAATGCTACATGTGGTCAATAATGATGTGTGCTATGATGCTCTTTCCTGGTGGTTCTCAACCACCGCATAAATCGTGGCTGTGTCCCATGTCACCAATAGTCAGCTCGAGATCTATGTCTTACCCTTGTTATTAGGGTTCTATGGTAAATCTCTCTAAAAGTGTCCCATAACTCCACAACCAAAACATCCTCCTGATCCTCCCCAATGAGTAGCACCTCTAGTAGGTGCCCTAGAAGTCTATGGTGTGGATCATGATGATCTAGCTATGGTCTGCTATGAGGTTTCTACCGGTGATTTCCCTATGAACCGAGCTCTAGGTCCACCCCGTGTCCTTGATGGGACCCCTAGGAGGAGGTCCCATACTCCGACCTTTCTATGCATCATCTCTCTATGGAGGTCTATGAGGTGGGAGGACTGCACTTTGCTTGTGGCCTAAAGGAAAACTATTCTATACCCTAGCCACCATGAGGAAGAGGTAACTAACCCCTTGATCTACCATCCTTGCATCTGTATATGTGGCTCCGAACTTGGTCTCTAGCCTCACCGGGTCTTTTCGAGTCTCCTCTATAATATAGGCCTTCTCGATGGCCTTAGCTAATGTCGTGGGAAGTGGATCTACACAAAACCTCCAATATCTAAATTTAGGCCCCAGATGAACTGTGAATCCACACCTACTCATCCTACATACTCAACATACTAGAGTAGATCTAGAAATCTACTCTCATACTCTCCTACTGAAAGAGATGCTTGTCGGAGGTCATGGAACTCATCGATCCTTATGCTATATGAACCTCCATGAAAAATATCTACTCTTGAATCTCTCTTCAAATAGCTCCCAAGTCACTATCTCTCAGAATCTACATGGAGCTTCTGCTCCTCTATCCTCCACCATACTCCTGCTCCATCCCTAAGTAGATGGATCGCAACACGATTTTGTGTTGCTAGAACAAGGACAAAGCTTGAAGCAACCACTCAAGCTCACTAAGCTATGTGCCTCTCTCCTAAAATCCACCCATGTCACCTGAGTAATGTGAGGGCCAAAGCTTTAGGATCTCCCTGATGTGATCTATAGCTGTGGTCTAATGGCCTCTAGGTCTCTCTACACACTCATCCCTAAGCCTAGGGCTCGAGACCTCTCTCTATGCTCTGGAACTCTATCACCTTGTCCCCTAGGTGGTGACTCTACTTTGGCTAACTCCACATGGGATTTCTCTCCTCTATGCTCCTCACTGGGTTGAGGAGATACTTGACCCTTGATAGAAGGGGCTTTGTCATGACTATTTGCATGTCCTCCTCCTAATCCTCCGCGTAGAGCGAGCATTGACATCCTAAAGAGTCTACAAGATTTGGGGTAGAATAGTTGCTACACCTTGATTAGTGGTGGTGGTGGTGGTGGTAAGTCTGAGTCTCTGTGAAGGTTCCTCTCACTCCGTCTGAGCCTCCTACACAAACCAAAGTGAGAGTTAGTTTATTTTCTAAGTTTTACACAACTTCCATGTTTACTAAAATATACAAATTCTAGCTAAGTTGTTTTCTAGGTTTAAAAGTGTGCTAGGTTTAAGTTTCATGTCCCAAGTTTTCTAGTGTGCCCAATGGTCCAAGATTTGAACCACTGCTCTAATACCAAGTGTGATGCTGGTTAAAACAACCCACTTGAGACCCAAGAAACAACCTAGGGTTAGTTAGAAAATTATGGAATAATTTTTTTTTATTAGAAGTGTCCACAACCAAGTTGCAAGACAATAGTTGACACTAAAAGGTTTTGGAACAAATATAAAATACTAGAACATACTTTTCATTCATTAACAATTATCAAAGGTCACATGGTCCAAATTTTAGGGTTAGAAGTTTTAGTTAGGTTCAGGGGGTAAAATATCACCATACCCACTCTCTAACAAAGCTTAGAGTTTCAACTTGATTTTTCTCACACTTAACACATTCAAAATTTCCTAAATCATTCCCATTGGATAGGAAATTTTCTCACCTTTCCGGTGATATAAATAATTCCTCCTAACTCCTTGTAAAACTCAAGATATGGTTTGGAAAACTTAGGGGTCAAATTTTCCCCAAGGGGACACGTGTGAGAGGGGGAAGAAAAAATTTTTTGGGGTGGGGTCATGGGGTGGTGTTTGGAATTTTTCCCAGTGTAGAGAAAATTCAAAACTGCTCCAGGCCTCCGTGGGTCCTCCAAGGGACACGTGTCGGCCCGATCAATCCGAAAAAAGGTGAGGGAAGGGAGAGAGGAGTGGTGGGGTTAATTAGACATTTTGCCTAAGGGAAGAAAAAAATTTTTGGCACACGGGCCCACTGGGGGAATTGTCCATGAAAGGGAACAAACCTTGGGGAGAAGAGAGAGGAGGTGGAGCGGGGAGATTCCGTGGAAGGGTTTCACCAAAGGGAGGAGATGGCATGAAAGGAGGAGTAGCGCAGGGTCCACGCGCCACGAAAGAAGTCTTCCCAAGGTAGTGCGGGAGCGGGAAATTTTTCAAAATTTTCCAAAGAAAAAATATCAAAAAAAAAAACATGGAGGGTTATCCCTCCTCCGCGTCACCTCAAGGTGCCACGTGGCCCTGTGATAGGCCATGGCCGGTGGGGGAAAAATGAAAATTTTCCAATTTTTTAAAAAGGCCTAAGGGAAAAAATGATGCCATGCCACCTCTGCCATTGCCCCATGAGGACACGTGGCACCCTCTGATTGGCTATGTGGGCTGGTGGAGGAAAATTCAAAATTTTTCCAAACTAAAATTTTAAAAATTTTTCTAAGGATTTTAATGGGAATTTTTGAGCTTGTCATGGGCCCACAGTAGGAAAATTTTCCCAAATTTTCCTACCAAGGCAAGAAAAACTTCAAAGTGCCATAACTTGAGCTTAGTTTTGGGAAAACGAGGACTTTATGGAAATATCTGATGCCCTCTTTGCACATAGAAACATAAATTTTACATTTTGATAAGGTTTTAAGGGGTCAATTTTACAAAAATGGATGCAGGCTTTTAAAAAGCCAACTGGTAATTTCCAACTTTTAAATTTGATTAAATTGGATCTCCTCCTTCACTCAACATGCCAAACAGACATGGAGGATTACTCTAGGAAGGATTTAAAATGTTTTAGGAAGGTAAATTTTCTCAATTGATTTAAATTTGAATTTTTCCAACAAATGATAGAAAATGGTTGAGGAAGGATTGAGTTCGATTTTGCAATGTTTAAAATTGTTTTCTTAAGTTTTCTTTGTCAATTTGAGTTCCTTGATGTCTTAGCATGCTAAATTATATCCTTTCCAAGTTGATTATTAAGTGCAGGTCTGAACTATACATTTTAATTAAATTTTTGCAGTTTAAAGTTTATAAAGAGATTCATTTCTTATGAAAATTTGTATATCATTTTATCATTCAAGTGTGGCATTTCATTTCTAAACTAATCTAATACATTTAGTTTTTTATAAAAAATCATTTCAAAGCTAAATTGCAAATTCTGATTTCCAATTTTAATATATTTCCAAAATAAAAAAAAATATTGATTTCATACGTATTTTCTTTTTTTTCAAAAAAACAGAGATCTAACTATCTCACAAATTGAAACATTGAATTCAACACAACAATGCAAATGAGAGATGAACTTTCAATTCTTTATTAATTCAAAGTATATAAATCTTTACATCTTTCCATGTTTGAATGCAATAACACATTTCTATTTTCTTTCCATATGTACAAGAATAGAATATAAATGTCTTTCACATATTCAAATATCTACTTTCATAATCAATTACAACATCATTTTTCACACATATACATATTACAATTCTCATCCACATCAAGTGGGAAAGGATTACAAATGAAATATGTTTTCACAAGGGACTATCAAAACTGCATTTTCCTTTGCTCCAGAACAGCAAATATGCAATTTTCTTTTTCTTCAAGTTGATCACAACAAAAAAGAGGGGAAAGGCAACGCTCTCCACCCAACCAAGACATCAATGAAAGGAGAATCCTTCCTTCATCATTGGCCCCCGAGCCCCAACCAAAATACAATAAGAGTGTGATTCAACCCATGGCAACAACTAGCTTCCACAACACACAACATTCTTTCAACATGCACATTTCATTCAATTAAAACATAATCAACACAAAAACAATTTACAAATGCATTTAAAACATTCAAAATCAAAACTCAGGCTTGATCATGCAAGCCAAAGGAGCAAGGTCTATGGGGGAAGCTACTTATGCCTCCCAATTGGGAATTGGGCATCCACCAATAAAAAACCACCAAAAATTTCACCACACATATCCTTATGCCCCCACAAATCCCTCCTTATGCCCCCCACATATTTCCTTATGCCCCCACAAGTAAGAAATGCAAGCTATTTATTTTCCATGGTGGATCCCAAACCCAAACTCCCTCCACAAAATTTTGATGCCAATGGCATTCCCTTATGCCCCCCACATGGATTCCCCATAGCCTTCTCCTACACCATTCCTATGGCAATCTACCCAACCAGCCAACAAATAAATCAAAACATGCACCATTCACACAACACAACAAGAAAATAACAACATAAAAGAGAGTTAAATTCCTACCTCTCCATGGTAACTTTTGTTTCCAAACAACAAGATTTCAAATGCCAAAAACATAGTCCAAAACAGCAATCTCCCAAGCATGCAAAGATTTCTCCAAACTTCCTCCAAAACAAGAGCTCCAACACAAGAAAATGTGCCCCAAAGAAGTTGCAAAATGATTCAACAACCCAAAACAAGCAAAAGAGTTTGAATTATATAGAAGAGGGAAGAGAAGAGGATGATGTGGATCCATGTAGGATGCCACATCACACATCCTCAAATTCAAACACAAAAGACAAAATTTCATTCTCCCAAGCACAATAAAGAGGTGGGTGAAAATATGACAAGTTACTTGCACACTCCAAAAGCCCACACCTCAAGGGACAACAAAATAAATAAAATGTAAGAGAGTGCAATCAAAACAAGCAACATGATTAATAAAATTCATTATAAAAGTCAAAATCACTTCTCCAACCATAAGTATGGTTGGTAAATTAAATTTAGAGGCATGGGACAAGTTTTACTTGTCCCACAAGCCTCCAAAAATAGCCCCCAAGGAAAATTGAATTTCCATGGAGGTGGAGTATTTCATACTCCAAAAATGACTTACACAAACTCTTACACTTACACATCCCTTACATATTTAATACAAACACCAACAACTTCCATTATTACTTTCCCATATCCCAATTTAATTTATTTAAATTTTAACCATATGATTTCTCACATTAATCTACCACATTTTAATTAATTAAAAGAAAAGGGAACACATTACTAATAAAATACATACAACAATAAATAAAATTTAACCACATTAATAAAATACACAATACCCATGGTCACATATAAAGGAAATCCCCCATGGGAATCCCTAACAAAAACAACACACACACACAATAAAACAAGTTGCCATGGTGACCTTGTCGAATTCACCTAGAATTCCATTGTGGTTGGTCTCCGATCCCCGATGTTTTGTTGTGATATTTTTAACCTACAAAATACAAATACCTCCTTTGGCCTCGTGGCCATATCAGAACATCCAACATGATATAAATGAAATCACAAAACCAACTATATAAATGAATCACAACAACATCAAGGTAATTTAACATTATCACTTTATTTTTATATCAATTAACTATATCATCATCATAAAATATCCATTTTCTAGATCTACTCATAATATCCAAAATCATATGTCCGAACAACATCCATGAAACATCCATGTCAAATAATATATCATCATCCACATATGAGTGTCTCTAATAATCATCATGCATCATAATCAAATCAAGATCAACAATAATCCATGATCAATGCCCATCATAAACAACATATCAAAATAAGCATAAAACATAATAATGTCACTATAATGTAATCATAGTATCAAAATAGGTATTCAAAAGGTGTCAAATAGAAGTGGGAACTATAGACCACACATCTATTTTAGTGTGGCATGGAGGTAATGCAATAATTAATGCAAGCTAGTAGTGGAAGCTATGTTTTGATGGCCTAGATTTAAGAATCAAAAGGAGTGAGAGCTAGAAAATCAAAAAGTTTAAAGCAATGAGGGGTTAGAAGCGGGTCACATGGGTGACAAAAGGAGTTTGTGTGAGGAGATATTTACAAAGACCACGTAGTTTTATGAAAATCATAGGCAAAACATGAGGTAGAGGATGTCAAAATCATGGTAAGGACAGAAAGTACCTTTTAGATTAAGAGCACGGGGATCTTTTGTCCATAAGGACCCGAGGGATAAACTGAAAAGTTTTTGAATCACATGGATTTAAGTGCGGGTCAAAGCAGGATCAAGGTTTTATTATGAGGAAAACCACCTTTATTATTAAGGTATGATGGTAGGTGGCATTACATTTATTGGGAAAAGAAGCAAAAACTAGAAGTAAGAGGAAGATACATTAGGCGATGTTACATTGCATTTGTCATATGAAGAGATATTGTGAACTAATGATCCTTGAGAAAATTTGTTTGAAAGAAGGTTAGGAATATCATGAGTTCATAGCAAGTGTAATAAATGAACCAAGGTGGAAAAATAGGACATGGGCATTTGGAAGGGTTGTTTATATGAGACAAACCTTTAGAGGGAATACGCCAAATTTTTGAAAGGAAGGGTTTTTTTCTAGGTTAGGGTCCCACATCTAGGGCACAAGAGATGGTTTATTTTTGTGTAATTATAGATCTGTAGAGTTGAACTAAGCCAAGATAAAAATTAAGAAATAATTTTTAATAACTCGTGATGCGTCATTGTATTCTCCAATCATTTAACTAACATGACCTCCTGTTAGTGTCATTATAAAATAGGGTTGTGTCCTAGGTTATATGCAATGGAGCTTTATGTAACTAGTTCCTATTGGGATTTATGTTGGGGGGTGTTGTGAGATATTTTAAGTTGGTTACTAATCTACAAAAACCTAATGTAAATCTACGGAATTCATCTACTGTAATGAAAGGAAGTCTAAAATCTACACTTCTAATTGAAATTGAAATACACACACACAATACTCAAACAAATGGAATTGCAACTGCACAATTGAAGCTAGAACTTAGTAAAAGTAAGATTACATGTTAATTAGACTTTGCATAAAAGAAAACACATATTCTAGATAAAATTTTTGGTAAGGAAAACAAATACATTCAACCAAAGATTGCATGAAATATACTGAAACAAGGATTGTAGTAAGACTTATCAGAAAACTATATGCATATGTGAACATAAAACAACCTCTTGTCTCCTCGGTTGAGTGGGCCCTTGCTCTCCCTTGGGACAGAGGAATTACCAACAGCTTTAGATCTCAAAATGATGTTTACTTCTATTAATTTAAATAAGTTCCATATCATAGACAACATATGAAGTTGAAAGTTTTGAATACCACAGATGATATATTGCAAAGTATCTCCAAAAATAATAGCTAACCATGTTCTTAAGAAGGTGTCTTAATATAGACAAAAAGTTACAAATTCACCATAATAGGCAACACTAACATCTTCCACTAATCAATATTAACTAAAACTCATAAATTCCTATGGGACAGTTAGAAACAAGTCCCATACTAATAGGTCGACTGGTGGAAAAATTCTTTTGCTCCCGTATTCCAACTCCAAACTTAGACTTCATAATTACATCAACAACAAACATTCATCATTTCTCTACACACATCATCACATTTTCCTCACAAAGATAGTTAGTAGGAAGTTTATATGGTAATCAATTTTTATGAACAAAAGCAAGGAAAATGCATCAAACTCACTATGATATAACTATACAAAGCATCCCCATGCATTAGCAAATCATATCTAAGTGGCAATTTATTGATCATAGGAATGATATAAATGAGCCAAATAATGCACTCATCATTTCCCCTTACTTTACCTATTGCATGTCCCAATGCAACCTATCTACGTCCTGCTCTATGACCAAGCTATTGAGCCATGTCATACTCTTCGAACTGATCAACATATTTCTTCCTCATACCTTTACATCCCTGAGTATTTGAAGTGACCTCGACCCAAGCTGTAAATCTCTGTTTGATTATGCAACATTGTTTTGCCAAGTGGTAGTAGGACTCAAGAGGAGGGGTGGATGCACTGAAGTCCTACCCATTCATCATTGTATTGCTTGCTAGTTTTTTCTGATGACTATCTTATAATTGTAATGAGGGCATCACCCCGACGCATACTCCAACTCAAGTTCTGAGGGGAAATAACCTCCTTGCATTTCAATGGAAAGCTCAAAGTGTCCCATCTCCTATCATAGGCCTGCCTGGCCATCCCAAAGTGTTGTTGACTATAGGTTTCAAAATCCTCTACACATTTCAAGTAGGATTTTTGAAGTATTCTCTCCAATACCTGCTTGGTAGTAGAGAGATCTGAATTTTTTCCACAAAGCCACATCAATATGATGTGTAGGATGGATATAGAAACCTATTGTTTGAGCTGTGTGATTGAAAATATCCATTTTCTCACCCCATATGATCTGATTTTGTAACAAGGATTGAAAGGATTTTAATTGAAAATCCCCCACAAATAAGTTAATTAAAAAGTCAGGGACATTGGTAACTAACATATTATGGAGGTAAAACTCAGAGCAAGTTTTGAATTTTAGGTGTACTGGACTTGTAAATAGATAAGAAAATATTGCCATCAAGAGCTTCGTAAGGGTGCATAACAACACAACTGAAACAACTGCCAAGAATAAAACTACTCCTGAATAAACATGTTGTAAATTGAGGAGGGTTTCCTATAGGATAAGAGCTTAAAAGCCAAAGGACAGACAAAGTCCAAAAGAGAGCAATTTTTGTTTTTCATCTTGGATAATTTCCATCTCCCCTTTTAATTTCTTATTTTCTTTTTTAATTTGAAATTTGAAGAGATATTTGGTGGAAATCATTCAAAATGCTAAGACCTTTATCCTTCTGTCACTTTAAGCTACTAACTTCAATTTGTAAAGCAGTTATTTCTCTAACTTTCTCCACTGTGCATTGGGTAAATTCAGTTTGTAAAGACAAGTTGGTTTCCTCCATACCTTTCAATTGGGCCTTAAGGAGTGTGATTTCTTCCAGATAATTGTGAGGATTGGCAGCTTGACATGACCCAAGATGATCAATGTCCATTGCAATAGGCATTGGAATGGGATTCTGGGCTTTAGGTACTGAAGTAGTTTCTAGAGCTGTGGAGTGAACTTCAAGAAGATGTAGGCATGGCTAAATACTAGGAAAAGGATGAGTGGTAGTGAAGATGGTGTCTAGTGATTTTTCAGTGGGGACAACCTCATTGTCTCCCTCATTCCCCACTTCCCACACAAGGGTAGAAACATCAGTGAATCCCTCGACCTGGAGCTTCCAATTTTATGCAATGTACAAGACCGATGTGGTGGGGGCACATAAAAGAAGATGGAGTAGAGGTATTCCTACCTCTAGAACTGGAAGTGGTCGAAGATGGACTTACTTGAGCACCTGATTTGTCCATGTGCTCTGAGAGCGCCAAGTTCCTCCTTTTTCTTGTGTGTAGGGTGAGAGGCTGGTGTGGGAATGGACCGAGGTGTGGAAGATGGCCCTAATTTTAACTATTTTGGCTTGGAACCCTCCCCCACAATAATCCTTTCGAGCCTCCTACTTTGGCTTAAAAATACTTGATGTGAGCACAATAAATGAATTAGCCCTGGGTGTTTAAACACCACTTTTCCTCCTCTAGACTTGTATTTTTGGCCAACTTTTATAATGGCATCCACCAAGTATTTAGGTAAATTTACCCTGAGGGCTGGGTTGATGCATCCTTTCTTCAAATGAATAATAATCTTGAGTGCATCACCACCCAACAGCATAGAGGGTTGGCCATCACATATAAAATACCTATTAACCCATTTGGCCATCTCTCTCCAAATGTTGGGCAGGCTATCCTGCTTAATGCCTTTCTGAACACCCTGGGGGGTAAGGATAACCTTGAGGGAATGCCTCACCCTCCTCATGAAATAGAGAAAGCAAGTATTTGAGGGGAGCATTTTTATTACTTTCAAACAAAAATTTTAGCAAGATCGATAGTTCATAAACTACCTGGTTGGTAATCAACTTGTTTCCTTCCAACACGTGAACAGTAGCCTTAAAATTTTCCAAGAACTCCTCCATGATACCCTCATCAAAACCTTCAATTTTTAGATGAATTCAAGCCAACCTGAATCATAAAACACCTACAAAAGTGCACAATGTTCCTGAGTAATGGGTCTGGAGAATCAGGCTCAGATTTCTTCTTTTGTCCCATGTTGAAGGTGAATGAATCTAGATAGTAGAGAAACAAGAACAAGATGTGCTCGAATTCACTGTGTGATGGTAGGTAGAATGATATGCTCAATACTCATGAAGCAATGATAGGAAGTAGCTTGGAACTATTAATTTGAATTGCACCTGAATCCTTGAATTACGTAAAATCAGAGAGAATTTGGTGGCATAAAAAGGTGGACAAGACCAGCCATCCGTGAGAGTTTATGATATGTGAGATGGTGCACATCCCATCATTTGAAACCTGAATTGACACCTGTCCTTCTTCATAGAATGTGACACATATGATGTGTGTGAAAATCATGACTCATTACACCCTTATGCCATCATACCGTAGTGTCAGATTTGGAAAGATATCCATAATAAATATATTGAACATTGCATGATGGATGTAATTATGAAAAGTGCACGCATGGGGGATTGCTTTATAAGGAAATATCCATAGTGAGTTAGGATGCACTTACCCATGCCAAGTTCAGCATCGATATCTCGTAGATTCCCACATCCTATAGTCCGAGATTAAATGTGATTAGTGGCTTCTAAATAATGAAGATTTATGCATTTATTGAAAACAAAACAACTAACTAAGGGAAGAAGATCGAAGTCATGACCATCCTCCTTTATTGAAATTAACAAGAAACAATTACTCTAGGCTCGAGGGGTGAAGATCGCATCGCATGCATGTCCTCACTCAACATAATGTCACTGGTGAAATTTTTCTTGTCAAGAGGTCATTGGTAAATCTTGAGTCTGTGTCCATTCACAAGAAGAGTCTGTTTGTCACCATCAATTGGTAATAGCCACACAAAGCCATTATCAAACACTCTGTCGATTTGATAGGGGCCCAACCAGCATGTCCATAACTTACCTTTAAATTTTGATATCTAGAATCAAAGAGTAAGACCCAATCCCCTTCATGAAATGTCTGGATTTGATATGAGCATCATGTGCTAGGTCTTCCATTGATATTGAATAATTTCCATCTGTTGTTGTGCCTCCATCCACATTTCATCCAATTCATTTAGCTACATCACTCATTCGCGTTGTGCTTCATCCAAATCGATTCCAACTTCTAGTGTTGTTCTCTAGGTGTGCAATTCAAACTCAACAGGTAACAATGGCTTCTTCCCAAATACCAACTCATAGGGGGAAAACTAGTAGTGGTTTTCCAGGTCATGTTATAGGCCCAGACTACCTCGGGAAGTTTTGGTACCCAATTCTTTCTGTCAACACTAACCACTTTAGTCAGAATATTCTCAAGTTCTCGATTGGTTACTTCCACCTACCCATTGGATTGGGGGTGATAGGGTGATGATTTCCGGTGCTTGATTCAGTAGATTTCCAAAAAAGCCTCAATCATGTTTGAAAAAATTGAGGACCTTGATCAAATACAATGGCCCTAGGTGCACCAAATCGTAGCAATATCCGATTGTATAGAAAATCAGCAATAACATCCTCATTGGAAGATGCCAATGCTTGAACTTCAGCCCATTTAGTGACATAGTCCATGTGCATACCAAGAGGTATTCCTTCCAAAATATGGGGGATCAAAAGGTCCAATGAAATCAATTCCCCATTTCTCAAATGGTCCTAAGACCTGAGGATTAAGAGGCATTTCCATTGAAAGTGTGGGCTTCCCCATTCGTTGGCATGCATCACACTACCATACATACTTTTTGACAGTCTTGTGGAGGGAAGGCCAATAGTACCCTACTCCAAGGACTTTGTGAATTGTCTATTTTATTGAATAATGTTTCCCCCCTGGCTCATCATGACAAGCTCACAATATGTCATGTACTTCATCTTCTCGAATGCACCTGCGAAGAACCATATCAGGACAACATTTGAATAAAATTCCATTACACCATTTATATGTTGCACTATTTTTAACTAGTCTTTATTTCTCCTTATGAGTGAAATAGGTAGGAAACTTCCTGTTGTTAAATAATTTGCAAGATTGGAAAACCATGGAGTCTTAGTTGATATAGAAAACAAATGTTCATGGGAAATTGATCTGGACTGCTTCATCATTACCTAAAACATTCAATCTTGAAAGGAAATCAGCAACAACATTAGATTTTCCTGGCTTATCAATAATGGTAAGATTGAATTCCTGTAACAAGAGTAACCATTGAATAATCCTACCTCCAACCACTAGTTTATTCATCAAATATCGAATGGCAGAGTGGTCAAGTATAAACAAATATTTTATACCTAGTGATGTAATGATGAAATTTATTCAAGGAGTATACAACAGCCAAGAATTCCTTTTCTGTAGTAGTGTAATTTCTTTCCGTAGGATTCAAGTTCTTGTTGATAAAGTAAATGGCATACATGTGATCTTCTACATTTTTTCCCAAGGACAACACCCATGGCTGTATTAGAGGCATCAATGTGGATATGGAAAGGTTTCCCCAATCAAGGCCTCGTAAGACTGGGGCAGTGGTCATCTTCTCTTTGATAGAATCAAATGTCTATTGGCACTGAGGGGACCATTCAAAAACACAATATTTTGTTAGCAATGAGAACATAGGTGCAAAAATTTTACTAAAATATTTTATGAACCACCGATAATACCCTGCATGACCAAGGAAACTTTTGATGTCAGTCTGATTAGTTGGTGTAGGTAATTGAGTGATGACTGATATCTTTTTGGGGTCAACCTGTATACCTTTGGTAGAAACATGGTGACCTAAGACAATTCCCGATCGACCATCATCAGACATTTTTCATGACTCAGAGATAATTGGTGTTTCTCACATCTGCTCAATACTTTCTCAAGGTTATTTAGAGATTCATCAAAAGTGGATCCATGGATAGTGAAGTCATCCATGTAAACTTCAACACATAGTCATTAGTAAGATCTGCAAAGATGGCCAAGACTGCTCTCTGAAACATAGCGGGTGCATTACAAATTCCAAAAGGTAAGACTTGATAAGAAAATGTACCCTAGGGGAAAGTAAAGGTAGTTTTATCTTGATCAAGTAGGGAAATACTAATTTGGTTATACCCACTAAACCCATCCAAGAAAGAAAAATATTTCTTACCAAAGTAAGATTGTCCAAACTGGTCAATAAAAGGTAGGGGAAAATAATATTTCTTGGTGGCTTTGTTAAGTTCCCTATAGTCAACACATATTCTCCATTTACCATTTTTCTTGGGAACTATAACTAATGGGGAGACCCACTGACTATCAGATATAGGGTAGATGAATCCTACCTTTAGCAATTTTTCTATCTCACCTTTGACTATGTCTCTGAGCACTTGGGTTAATTCTCCATTGTGGCTGCCTTATAGGTTTGACATCCTCAATGTAGATATGGTGAGTAAAATGTTAGGATGAATTCCCTTCATATTAGTGTAATCCTAGGAAAAAGTGTGGGAATGTTTCTTCAAAACTTCGAGAACCCTGGCTTCTTGATTGGCCTCTAAATCATTACCAATGGTCAACTCTTTTCCTATGCCGATAGGAACCTGCTTGGTATCATTCAAAAGAGTGAGCTCTACATTGGTGATTAAGGAATTCAATGGGAAAACATGGGGTTGAAGCATGTGCAGAATGGGTATATTGTCAAGAGACAAAATCTTGGTCAAAGGACAATAGAAATCAGGGACTGAATATTCAAATTATAAGCATAGATTTCTTTACAAGACTCATCAGAAGTATTACTTACCAAGGAAATAACATCGACATGTCTAGAGAAAATGGGTCTATAATCAGAGTTCCAATTTTCATAGCTAGAGTGCTGATTTCCGTAGTCACAGAGCCCTCTGCATCAGCCAGTGTATGTGACTCAACAACTTCCACCATATGGTTTTACACTACAATGGTGGCCAAATAAGAAGAACTCAGAGAGTTAGTATCCAAATAATCTACCCATACATGGTCACAAGCATTCACATAAGGTTGGGAAGGAGGGTATAATGAAATATGTTTGGATTTCTACCCATTTAGAATGGTCATTTTCTTGACCTACAATCAATATATGCAAGCAACAGTGGCTAACTAGGGTCTTCCCAAGATAACTGGATATCCCAATTTCTGAGATTTAGGTTGTAAGACCATAAAATCTACAGGATACTCCTAGGATTCAATGGTGACCATTATATCCTTGACCACACCATCTGGTATAACAATGGATTGATTTGCTAGTTGAAGAACAATATTGGTAGGTTGTAGTCCTATTAAGGACAACAAATTAAACATTTCTGTTGTGATGACATTAATGGCAACACCAAGATCCACCAAAACATTAGATATTGACTGATTGTTTATACAAATAGTAATAACTAGACTCTCAAGATCCCCATATTTTGGTGAAATAAGGTTTAGCTACTAAATCAGCCAAATTTCCTTCCACCCTAATAGTTTTTGGGTATTTCTTTTTCCTCCCTAGTGTTTTTATACACTCATTTCTAATGGTTTGGTTTAATTCAGAATGTCCCTTATTTCTCATAGAAGTGGGACCTCAATGTGCACTTTTTTCAATTCTTGTACTAGCATTATTTCATCTACAAGTTTGAGTGTCTTGTAACCACTCAGGGAAAGGAGCTTTATGGGTATTTTGGTTAAGTTCTTGACTATTCTAAGTGTTTTGTGTCTATGGAGAAGGTGTAGGTCCTGTATTTTCCTCAAGTGTCTCTTCTTTATCAGTGTCTATAGGAATTTTATGTGATAACAATAGGAGGATTCAATGTTTTTCTAGACCTCAGTCACAAATTACCAATAGTATTAACCTGCATTGTGTTACTTGGTCCTGCTTCATCAATTGAAGTTGTCTACTGATTTTTAGGATTTTCTACTAAGCTGGGCTGGAAGTTGTGTTTGTGTTTCTTGTCCATGTTGTTGGTAGGCTTGTGGTGGGGCCATTAAAGCTTGTTGTGGTTGCTGGAATATCATGTTGTTGATTAATGTTTTGTGGTGGTGTCCATGGCTGGTTTTGGTTAGGATTCTGTTGAGGACCCCACTATTGGTTGTGCCATGGACTTGTTAGGGTTGGTGGTGTCCAACCTAGTTGAGTGTAGGGATTCATCCAAGGTGGTGGATGTGGATAAGTCATCCAATTTGATGTTGTCCACTCAGGTTGTCCCCAAGTAGGCTGAGGGGCCTGATTAGGCCATGACATCCTCTAGGGGTTCTGAGTAGGTCGAGGTGGAAATCCAACCTGATTATTTGGCCTTTGAACAAAGTTTAACTCTACATCAACTTGAGAGACAACATTCAAGCCTCCTTTCAATTGTGGTAAGAAGGTGCAATGCTTAGTGTCGTGGTCAGCCACTTCACAGATTAAACACATGTCTGTGACATCCAAAGGACATTCTCTCAGGGGGTGTCTTCCTACACTTAGGGCAATATATGTCAGAGGTTCTTTGGCAGGACTGGTTTTGGCCTTGAGTCCATCTATGGTTGATGTTAACTACAACAAAATGTTTGTTTTCATGTTATCCATTTCCTCCAAAAGTTCAGAGGTACCTAGAGTAAGTTTGGATGTCTTTTTTTTTCTTATACCCCCTCGTGTTCTGGAGTAACTTCTGCATAGCTCAATGATTTGTTCCATGGTAAGTTTATGCACATATCCTCCTCCCATGAGATGGAGGGAATCCTTGGTTTCCTCATCAAGTCCTTTAAGAAAAATTATTTTAGTAATGTTTGCATGTAACTCATAACCACTTCATCGGTGGAGAAAGAGAAATCTATCCAGATAATCCTCTAGATTTTCATCTTCTTTTTTCCGTATCTGGAAGAACTCTTCTTTCCTATCCCTTCCCCGTAGTAGTCTTGATATTTATCCAAAAATGTTGTCTCCATGGCTTCCCAAGAATTAATGGAGTTAGAGGACAACCCCATGAACCATCTCATAGTAGAGTCTTTGAGAGTGGAAGGAAAAAGTTTGAGTTTTTGATTATCCATTCTGTAGTCATATGTCTAGCACAGAACTTTGAATTCAAACAAGAACTGATCAGGGTCTTCCATAGACATGCCTCAAAAGATAGGGAGGATGGATGGTGAGATATTTTTCATGGGTGCATCCTCATCCTCATCAAGAAAATGGGGTAAGTAAAGGTCGACCCAAGGGGTGGTCTCCATTATTCCCATGGTCCCCCATTTTTGAGTGTTGGCTGGAGGATACAAAATGCTCATAAATGATTCTAGGTGTTGTATTGGAGGCAGTGTCACTCATAGTGTTTTCTACATGTAAATTGTCTAGAGAGATTTGTTGAATGTTGTGTGTTGTAAATCTCCCTTGATCATCCTATGGCCTATGCATCAAAGGTGGTTATTGAAACAAGGCCCAAGACATCTACTGGTTGCATATATGAACTCCATTAACACCCATAACATGTGAAGTGAAAGAACGTGTAGTGTGCTTATGGTGTCCCCGGAAATGACACCAAAAATGATGGGTCATTGTGTTCTCCAATCATTTAACTAACATGATCTCCTGTTAGTGTCATTATAAACCAGGGTTGTGTCCTAGGTTGTATGCAATGGAGCTTTATGTAACTAGTTCCTGTTGGGATTTCTATTGGGGGTGTTGTGAGATCTTTTAAGTTGGTTACTAATCTATGGAAACCTAATGTAAATCTACATGGAATTCATCTACTACAATGAAAGGAAGTCTAAAATCTACACTTCTAATTGAAATTGAAATACACACAAATACTCAAACAAATGGAATTGCAACTGCACAATTGAAGCTAGAACTTAGTAAAAGTAAGATTGCATGTTAATTAGACTTTGCATAAAAGAAAACACATATTCTAGATAAAAGTGTTGGTAAGGAAAACAAATACATTCAACCAAATATTGCATGAAATATAAACAAGGATTGAGTAAGACTTATCAGAAAACTATATGCATATGTGAACATAAAACAACCTCTTGTCTCCTTGGTTAAGTGGGCCCTTGCTCTCCCTTGGGATAGAGGAATTACCAACAGCTTTAGATCTCCAAAATGATGTTTACTTCTATTAATTTAAATAAGTTCCATATCATAGACAACATATGAAGTTGAAAGTTTTGAATACCATAGACGATATATTACAAAGTATCTCCAAAAATAATAACTAACCATGTTCTTAAGAAGGTGTCTTAATATAGACACAAACGGTTACATAATTCACCATAATAGGTGGCACTAACATCTTCCACTAATCAATATTAACTAAAACTCATAAATTCCTATGGGACAGTTAGAAACAAGTCCCATACTGATAGGTCGACTGGTGGAAAAAGTCTTCTGCTCCCATATTCCAGCTCCAAACTTAGACTTTGTAATTACATCAACAACAAACGTTCATCATTTCCCTACACACATCATCACATTTTCCTCACAAAGACAGTTAGTAGGAAGTTTATACAAGTAATCAATTTTCATGAACAAAAGTAAGGAAAATGCATCAAAATCACTATGATATAACTATACAAAGCATCCCCATGCATTATCAAATCATATCTAAGTGGAAATTTACTGATCGTAGGAATGATATAAATGAGCCAAATAATGCACTTTGAAAAAAAATTAACACAGGGGTATAATTTTCATGCTTAGAAATTGTTAATTTCTTTGTTGCACATTTGCATGACAACAACTGGCTCTAGCTTGGGGACATGACATAGAATGAGTGTAGTGAATACATGACATGGGGAATCCATAATCTCAATTTCAGACCATATGATCCATTGACCAGTGCCTTATCCATTGGGCTATGTAGAGTCATGTAAAATTTACAAGAGAGAAGGATAATGAAGAAGGAAACAAACACACACACAAAATGACAGAAAGGAAACACATGAAAAAACAAGGAAACACACCTATAAATCACCTATGGTACAACACGGGGGAAAACACTTTCACCGAAGTACTTTTCACTCCTTAAGTTACCCGTGAGTGGGAATACTAAGTGATGTTGTTCTGTGAATCCATTGACTAGTTCTAGAAAGTATCCTTCTCTCCTTAACTATTTATGAAATATGGGTGCTTTCATGACCATATATGTTTTTTGTAGGAGTGATTCCATGTGAGCTTCTTGATGCTCATGTATTTTCTTGGAAATTCCACTACCTTCATCCTCTTTGAAATCAGTTTCATAGTGTCAGTTGCATTCCACATTTATCCATGTAGTTGATTCCTCATTGAGCATCCTATCGTTTGACCCATTGCTATTTTTTTTTCAAATTACTTGAACATTCTAGATTCTTTTGTTTCTTAGGTCTATGCTCATTGATCTCTTTTCCATGAAAACCTTAGACTTATCCTTTTCTCTACTCCACCGTGAGTTATTTGAGTATTAATGTAAGGATTAGAAGTGACCTCATACTTATTTTGTATGGTCATGGCACAAGTTAAGAAATCAAGAATCAACTCGAGGTATTCCAAAACTTCTACCGCATCCAATATTTCTTACATAGATATCTCCTTTGTTACTTACCGTAGCTCATCTTTACATGCCTTGAAGAATCTTTTTTTGCAGCTCAAGGAAACTATTCGGAGGGGTTACTTCATTATCTTAGGAATCACTACATTCTTTTAATCCTTTACTAAGAGGAGCTTCAGCTTCAAAGGCCTCAAAATCCTTGCTTCAATTTCTTCATCATGGAAAGAGTCTTCTTCTTCAAATGGGAAAGAAAATATCTCCATTTCATTGTTGCATCCATCAATCATTGGCCTGGGGGGCATCATATTTCTCATCTTGTTTTAGTTCCACATGGCCAACCTTCACATTGATTTAAGTTTTTCAAATCAGATTAATGCTTATCTTGTAGGTTCTTTACTTGCATTAGGAGTTTGAGACTGAGCTCAGGATCTTTTGTTTCTCCTCGCGGCTCTAAGCAGTTCTTGTATAGATAATTTTTTCAAAACTTTCACGGGTTCATCAAAATATGGTATTTTCGCTCCATGAATGGCATGGCTGAGATCATATTCATCTCCAAATGGGAATGAAAATACCTCAATTTAATTGTAGAAAAGCACACAAGATTTTTTTCCATTTGAGATTCTCCAAGAACCTTTTCCTCTTCTTCATGGTTTGCATCATTTGGTAATTCGGAGCTACCCTCTTGTAACTCAAATCTCCTCAACACTTCTTCAAGCTCCATGCCTCTCCAAGAATTCATGTCTAGACCTATCAAGATGAGAATATCATCTTCTTCTTCAGTCATTATGAAAATATTCATCCTCTTGCTATCTTGGTACAAAATGTTAGCTTCGGGATTTTGGACTTTTCGCATTGTGTACCTCATCTTCTTCTCGGAAGTAACTTCTCCATGTATCCCTTCACCGGTATGGTTGTGTATGACCAATTCATCTAAATTTTTCCTCCCAAGTCTTGGTAGAAAATTCTACTCAACAACATTCCAAACAAGACTAGGACATCTACTACCAAAATCATTGCTGAAACTTTCATGTCCTGGAAATCGTGCGAGGGCCACATATGCATATTTGACCTTCCATATAAGTGGGACCTATTTCAACTCCAAGGATTACCAAGATCCACCTGGTGGAGTCATGGTAAGTTTGAGAGCCTTGGCAACCTTCAAAGGCATCACGTTGTCTCGAGGCACCAAAATCTATTATGTAATTGTTCAATACATTTTAACCAACAAGAAGGAGGCGTAGAAAGAATCATTTTTTTCACTCTTGAATGCACTTAAGGAGAGAATGTTATGTGTGGGATGCGTATGTGGGTTTGGAAACACGCCCTCGAGAACTAGAAGGTACAACATTGGATGTTAGACTACCACTCTGATATATCAAATGAACCTATCAATTTTTGTAGGATGATTCCACAAATATTAAGTTCTAGTAATTTGGAATTTGGCTTTGCTTACATATTCTATGAAATCAAAAGGAGCATATGCGAGTAAGGGTGATGAAGGGACTGATTTGAGTCAAGATAACTTTTGGAGCAAGAGTAGATTTTTTGGGAGAAGAGGGGATCTTGAAAGGTACACTAGGAGCTTTCAAAGAACTATATTTTCTTGGAGAAAATTTAGATTTAGAATTATAAGAGCCATCAGAAGACTTACTTGGAATTATTAGAGACTTCTTATTTTCTATAGGATCAGGATTCAACAATGTAGACTCATGGAGGGTGGGACCTGGAGATCCTTAAACTTTTTTTTAATGGAGTCACCAAAGGAGTATCTTCAGTCTTATTTTTCTTTACAACAAGAGAGGAAGATCCCCTTTTCAAAATGATAATGAGTGGATAACCCACATGAGAAGCTAGGTGCATCTTCTTCATCATCTTCATTACCTTCATAATATTCGTATAATCTTATTTTTGTATCATTCTCAAACTCATCACTTTCTAGGAAATCACCACCTTCACTTTCTTGTTCAAAATCCTCTTCATTTTCCTTACTCCTAAAACTTTCATCGACAGGTAGGGCCTCTAAGGAAAGCCTTGTGGTGCTCCTGTAATCTAATTTCCATTACTTCTTTGAGAAGAAACTCATTCAAATATTTCCCTCTTCAATGATGTCATCTCATTCACCAATTTTTGCAGCAATGGATATGTTCTCTCATCTCTAGGATGTTGTGTCTTTCCCTTTGATGGATTCTTGATCTTTCCAAAGAGGATGAGATCATCAAATATTTCAATGGCCATCCTTTGTGCTTCTACAATATTCTTTGGCTGAAATAATCATAGGATAAATCCTACCTCTGGTGATTGAGCATTGATGAATAATCTCTTGAAATTGTTTTTAGATGGCGAATCCTGTTCAGGTATCCCATGAAGTAACCATTCAAAATGAGCCATGAAGTCTCTCATAGTTTCACCTTCTCCTTTCTTTATTTGAGCCAACTAAACAAAGAGGTCTTGACATTCCTCAATAAATCTGAATCTTTCCTCAAACTTCCTTTTGATGTCATTCCAGCAAGTGATGGATCGGGAAGGTAGGAGGTAGAACAATTATGCTACTTTTTCTTGGAGAGACTCCATGAAAAATATTACAATGACATCTTCATGTTGGACACCAAGAATCCCACATGATGTGGTGAAGGCTGATATGTGCTCTTCAGGGAGTTGTGTGCCATCACCTTTGAAATTTGGAAATTTCTTACGGGAACTTGTTAGTAGATCATGAAGAGGTGGTTCAAGAGTGAACGGGCATGTATTTATTCCCATGGAACAATGGGTTGAGGTATTTCTTCTTCATCTACCATTGTTTACACTTCAGATTTTACTACAACAAATTATAGCATTGAAAAAATCTACAATAGGAATATGAAAAGACACTGTGGAATATGAAAGGTCACTTGCAATAAATTGATAGTGTAGCCTTCAACAATGGATTTTCATGAACTCTTTTTTTTTTTTATTTTTAATATATATTTTTTAAAAATTGGACCTTGTGGTTATATTTTGGGTACGAGATCTTTGTTAAATCTTCCCCACGATGGGAGATAAAAAAATGTTGGCAAGAAAATATGTGTGGTGGAAAAAATTATGGTTTTCTTGCCAACGCTTTAGGAATCTAAGTCCCTCTACTTAACCGGTGCAGCTATTGTATATGCATGTGTGAGTAAAGGTGGATTTTCCTAGTGGCCTTGTGGTCGAGGATCCAATAGGGGCACTCCACTGACCCTGTAGAAAATATAGCAATCTCTTTGCTAGGGAAGACTTTGTCTGAAGAGTGGGAAAGGGGAGTGAGAAAAGAGGTAGGAGAACTAATGTTGTAGGTAGAAAATTATATTCCTGCACACACTAGTTATAAATTTCATCACATGCACTAAAATTAGGAAGAAACAATATTGCAAACAACAACAAGACCAATTAGAATTTAATGAACACAAAGTATCAATAAACCCCTTAGTCAAAAAAGGCTCAAAACTCCTTGTATTGATGCTCAAGTAGAAATTGTACATAGTATGAGAATGGAAGACATTAAGAATAGGGGAAAAGTGGCTAACTCTTTTCACTCACAAGTGAGAAAAATCTCTCTCATGAACTTACAAGAATACAACCAGCTAGAAGAATTTCAGAATTAGAACCCTTTGGAATGAGGATCTCATTACAATTTATAGTTCTTTAGAATTCTCTTTTCCTACCCCCATTGACCCTTCATATGTCATGAGACTTTTCACATTCTTAGGAGAACATTAAGTCCCCTTTTATAACTTAAGGGTGACTTATTACATTGAAAAAGTGCAACCCCCAACATCAAATTAGAACATTGAGGAGAGAGGAATTTGGGGGAGAGAAGAGAGAGAGAGAGAGAGAGAGAAGAGAGAAGAAGAAGGATGATGTCAATGATGATATATTTTACCTCTAATAAAGCTCATTGATCCTTCCAGATGACTCAATGAAACACTCCAATGTGATGAACTCTGAATCTCTAAACTCTTGCACACGCTGAAGAACTTCCTTTGGATGATGTGTGAACACCGTGTTTAAATACACTATCACATGACTCATTCAGTGACCATGGGCATCACTCATGGAGATCCACTCTAAAAATATTTTCTTGACTCCCTTCGAAGTGTTGTCACATTGCTTGGCTGATATAGACATGATCCCGATGAATCATCTTCAATGATCTCACGGTGTAGATTACAAATTCCACCTCCCGCATACCAATTAAAGCATGAAATGAGTGTCAAAAGACACTGTTGACATCCTCACTATCACCTACTCTACATAGTATGATGATAGAGACTACACTTTTTTCTATCTCTTACTCAAAAGTGAAAGGATGTGCCGATTCTTCCTGTCAATTTATGCTTCATTATTTTTTTGGAAAAATAAACTTACTATTTTTAGTAAGTTTCAATTTTGGACCAAGATGACCATTTCGGTGATCTCTCCTTGCAACGCATATTCTATGTTTAATGCCTCTTTTGTAGTTTCTTTAATTGATGAAATTATTGAAATGGAAGTCCTCCATGTAGAAGACCTACTATTTTTTTAAAGTGAGTCTCTAGTTATTGGATCATTGTGAAAAAAGGTTTTTGATATGGGTTTTTTCCCAATATCTCCCCTCTGAAATCTTGGACATATCCCTCAATAGTTTGGGAGATTTTAAAGTTTCAAAATTTTTACCTCGGTAGTGCTTATGAATGCAGTAGCCATTAATGGAGCTATAGATTTGCAGGTCTAGTTTTCTCCTCCATTCATGATAAAAACATATTTTTGATATGGGTTTTTTCTTCTTATGCTTTAGGTGAAATATTTTTTCAATCCGACAAAGCTGTTTGAGAATAAATCCAACATTTTCTTCATCGGGCTGGAAAGAAGATTTCTTCATTATGAATGTTCTGGCCACATTGAGGTATTGAAGGCATGTTTTTGATGGTTTTGAGAGAGGAAGTAATAGAAAAAAATAGTGAGCTATTTCATACTTTGGTTTGCAAGATTTATACGAATCTTTGTTTCACGACAATGGAGATTTTCACTATTTTCTTCTCTTCGTTCTTCGCTTCTTCTTCCTTGTTTTCTCAAACCTCCTTTTGAGAATTGTATGTTTTCATGGAGTGGAGGAAATTTTTTTGATAGACCTGGTTCAAGGTTCAAAAATGGTGGAGTGGTGGTGGGAAGTTGTACAGAGGAGTTTGGAGGAAGAACTATGCATGAGAGAGTTAGATGTAAGAAGCAGGAAGAAAGTGGTAGGTGAGGATTTAAAAAATATTCAAAAATTATGCATAGAGAGGTCTGGGAAAAAAAAATTTCCCTAACATCCCCCACCTAAAATGGACATGAGGGACATCAATTTCCATGGTGAGCAAGACAACGACATGTGGCGTGCAATTTGACGTTAGGGAGTGAGAGCTAGAAAATCAACTTTAAAGCACTGAGGGGCTAGAAGTGGGTCACATGGGTGACCAGAATTTTCCCTTAGAGGTATGGGCACATTTTTCAAGGTTTTATGTCTCTAACATGTGAGGGATATGAGGGACATCAAATTCCATGGTGCTCCTAGAGCTAACATGTAGCAGAGATCCGACAACAGGAAATTTGAGCTCCCAATAGCACCTGGGGGCTGAACTGACAATCCTGAAGGTTGCATGAGGTTTTAGAGGTAATATGGGGACTAGGAAGTTTTTTCATGGTTGATTTATTTGAGGTTGAATGAATTTAGGGACACAAAATCCTGCCAAGCTCCTAGAGCTAACACGTGTCCTCCCAAAATTTGGCTAACTCTCGAACTCGCTCTAAGAGGACAACTTGAGACAATGATAATTAGAGCTTTCGATGGAATTTTTGGTCAAATTTAATATGATCCTAATTATAAATGGAATTTTTAATCTAATGGTGGGGATATCATGTCTTGATTCTTCCATTTGATCCCTAAAAAGTAGACTTCTAATTTGGTACTCCACTTGTACATGAGAAAAACTATTTGCAGACCTAATGCGCCAAAGTGTTGTGAAAAAATAATTTCACCATCTTGTAGGGATTAGAATTATATTTTTGGAGATGTTTCATTTTTCTCCTAACTCCATCCAGAGCTCCCAAAATCACCTTTGGAAGCTCAGTGGTTGTTTTGGCCTGTGTACTAACTAGGCATGTGAACCCTAATTTTGGTGAAACTACCCCAACTTCTCTGAGCCCTTCCAGAATCTTCATGAATCACTTCCATGATTTCCCAATACCTTTTAATCACCTCCACGTCCATTTTGGATTTTCTACTCTACTCCATGGGGTTTCTCTAGCCCTAGGAAGGCTAGTGATAGCCCTTCCCACAACTGCATGTAGCTTGCAACTTTTAATGAACTCCTAAAATCACCTAGGGGAATGAATGGAATTTCCTAAATCACCTAGGGGATGAGATAACATTAATTGGGAGGTCACTTGGACTGACTGGATAGACTCGAGGTGTCTTGGAATGATAGGAATTGAAAAAATTAACACAAGGGTATAGTTGTCATGCTTAGAAATTGTTAATTTCCTTGTTGCACATTTGTATGAAAAGTCCAAGGAGCTCTTCTTTTTCTTGATAGAAATTTATCAACTAAGGGCTTCCAATTTTAATTGCATAGTAACATCCTCATTGTGAGAATTGTGGTCTTCTACCTTGTGTATGGGGACTTCATTCTCTCTGCCTTATCAAAATGATTTTTCTTAATAAATGGTATATGGTGATGGATTCTAGTTGGGGACATATCTACATCCTCACCATGACCTTCAAGATGAGTGGATGTGGAGGCCTGTTCATGATTAAAAATTTCCTCATTAGTCCTAAGAGGTGGATGGGGATTCCTAATCTTCATTCTAATCATGTGAGCAAGGAAATTAGGATCAAAATTAGATGACAATCTATCCCCTAATTCCATAAGACGCAACAAGACTTGGTATCCATTTTTGAAATAATTAGTTGTCTATATGAGCGGAGGTATCTGTAAAGGGATTTTGAGGTATCTCCCGCTCACTAGCACTATGGTCAATAAGCTCTTGTTCCTCCTCGAAGAGGAAAACATAGGATTTATAAGGGTATTGGAAGTATTCTTCCTATAACGTACCCTATTTTGAGGCTTCATGATTCATTAAGTGTTTTAAAAATATGTTTGAATGTGTGTAAATATCACAATGAATCCTAGATGAAATAGGTAGTTTAATTATGCTAAAGTGATAAATATCTAAATATATAGGATGCATAACCAATGAACATATAAAGATATTTAATCCAATGTGGATAGTGTAACAATGCCAAGTAAGAAATCTCTAAGTGTCAAAGATATACAACATGGAATATCTATAGAGATCTAAGAAAATGTGGGTAGCATAACAACGTATGTTTAAGACTCAAATCAAGTTTTTAGGAAAATAAGGTCTAAGTACTAAAGTGGGTCAATATAATGCGAGCAACGTAACAATAAAATTCCAATACTTAGATCAAATCTCAAAGAAACAAGGTATAAACATTGAATAAACCATTAGTATAATGCGAGCAATGTAAATACCACGAGGAGAAACTATCCTAGGGGTGAAATGTCCCAATTTTTATGTAAGACTACCACCAAAATATGAATATGTACTAACACACTTTTAACACCTAAATCCCACTTTTAAGGGATAAAAATTTTAAGTGAGTAAAAAGTGGTGGGAAAAGCGTGGCAGCACTTTGAGTTAATATCTTTTGACCAATAATGCCAAAAAAATAACAAGGGAATGTATGAGTGGTGATGAAATGTAAAAGGTGAAACTTGAGAAGAGTGTCTCTTTATTCAAACAACAAGGTTTTAATTATAAGGAAGTTTTGTTGAGTATGATTCATGATGAAATATATATGATACATAAATTTAATGGACTCTCGCTTTGTTTGGAAAAAGGTTATCACTCCAAGGAGGTATTGCTTTATAATATCACTTTAAAACACAAATTTTAGATAATGGTAAAGTTGGTCCCAATGCCAAATGACCGCTTAGACTTTTTTCTCAACACTCGCTAATAAATTTTCTAAGAGAGGTACAATTTTCTAGAATAAATCCTAGATAAAGGACCATTACCCCACAATCAAATTAATGAAAAATTCCTCATATAGACAACATTTAGCACCTTTTATGGGATTTTCTAGTTAATAAGGTGGTGGGGAACTTCTCATTTTGTCAACCAATTCCCTCAAGGTATTGACTAATTTGGGGTTCTTGTGGTAATCCCGATAATGATTTTTATGGCTTATTCCAAGTTTTTTCCCATAGTTAAAGAGATTGAGCCTTAGCCTTATTAGTCGCACCTACAAATAAAATGTGAGTGAATGGTGTGATTTTTATCTTGATCTTAATATGGTTTTGAATTTCATTGAAACCTACATACAGTGTAATCGTATATGTTTCAATTTTTATCTTTGACAAGTGGTTTGGTCCTACATAAAATGTTAGCAGTTTTTCCATTAAAAAAAGATCGCAACTATTTTTATCATCAAGGTCACTCGAAAGTACAAGAAAATATCATACACAACATAAACCAAAATATTAAAATGGGCATCAAGGTCATTTTTATTCTCAAGGTCACTAAAAATGTAAGAGAAGAGCATACACAATGTTCAATCCCACTTAATGGTATGAAATAAAAATAAAAATTAAGCATTTAAGTTAGAAATTTGATTTTTAATCAAAACATGTAAGTTAGAAACTTGAAAAACTACAAAAATAGCAAGAAAACAAAAATCAAAATTTGGAAACTAGGGAAAAGTTTAAGGAACCCCAGGAAAAAAACTTACGAAATCGTGGAAAATATCCCTATAACTAGTTTTGTAGTTTTGGCAAATGACCCTGTAACCTATTTTGTTCTTTCGGTGAAAATGGTAAAAATATAAAAAATAGTTAGAAATCAAATGGAAAATATCCTAAAACTAGTTTGGTAAATACCCTCTATCAAATTTTCTCTCCAGTGGAAGTTACCAACTCGGTAATCATAGTCACCGAATCACTCGACTCACCACTACGGTGGAACTTGGAAGCTGGACTTGGAGCTTTCTTATTGGCTCGCACTTCCGGTTTCACAATAATTGACAAGACCCACCAAAAAATTGACATTCGAGAAAATGGTATAAGAATGGATATTTCTTATTAGTTTGCACTTAGGGGTGACTAATAGAGGATATGTAGAGTTTGACACTCGGTCGACAAAAAAATTTATACGTACGTGATGTTTTTTAATTGGTTCATACTTTATGCAGTGAAGCATACATGAGAGAAATATCATTTAATAGAAAACAATATATTAAAACCATACATATGTGGAGCCTTCTTACTAGCTCTCCTTTTTCACTCTAACTTGGTTCTTACAACCAAACTAAGAGGTGAAAAGACAAAAAAAATGAGAAAATATTTAAGTAATAAATGCAAAATGTATAAATTATTAAATACAAGACTAGAATTCAATGCTACAATTGTATCTGTCATTTTAGTATGAGCCATGAATTAGGAAAATGACACATAACATCTTATGATTTGTCACTTCCACTATGCCTTACCTCATTGACACCATAGACCTAAAAATTTATTAAATCGGTTCATCTACGAGGCTTGGAGTCCACATAATGCCTTTTCCTTAAGGAGTACTAGAATCATGTCATATGGCCATCTTATATTCAATTTTAGGTTTGGGCTTATTTTGCATACCTTTACACTCAGTGCCCGAGAATGTGTGACACTTGGCTGTTCAAAGGAACACACAAATTACACGTGGCATCTTATGATTGGTCACTTTGCCACTTTGGCTCACCTTACCCACACCACAGACAAGAAACTTTATTGAATCAATACATTCACTGGCTTGGGGTCAATGAAAATCCTTTGCCATGAGGGTACCTGGAATGGGTGACACTTGGCCACTCCATGTGTGACGTTACCATGTATAGATACTAAGATACATTACACGTATGGATACGTGATGCAAAGTATGATTTTATTAAATTATTTTAAATATTCTGCATTGTTTGATATATTAAGATCAACAACACATGCTTTATCTCGAGACAAAGGCATGAGACACTTACATTTCGAATGAAAGTTCCGAAATAGGCCTAGAAAAGTGACAATTGTCATCCACTAAATGGAATTTGAAAAGAGACTAAATTTGACATCTACAATGAAAGATGTAATCATTTATAGTGATGTGCTACTACTTACGAGGTGATATTTAACATCCATTGCATTCTATTTCTGGAAAGCATATTGCAACATAAGGCATAATAGATTCATAGAATTTGTATACCATGGATAAGCATGGGTTTCCTTAGATGGTTTCTCAAAATAAGAAGCTTATTTTCAAATTTCAATACCATTACCACAAGGGGTTGTAATATATTTTTTCATGATCTCCCTTTTTAGTTGTCATTTTTCGGATCGGTGAATCCTATAAGCACAATTTTTGAGTTGGTAGAGATATGGGATGAAAAATTGACTAAGGGATTATAGTATCATGACATTTTTGATATCATAAAATACAAAAATGACATAAATAACTTACAAAAGTAGATAAAGCAATACAACATGAAATAAAATAGGACTCAAATAGACTCACCTACAATAAGTTCTTATAGGATGTAAAATGAAACACAGTAGTTGGGCCCCAACAAGACATTGATTTATTTGATTTTTATAAGAAAATTTCAATATGTTGATTCGTTGAATCCTTTTCTACTACTTTGCAAATTCACAAATTGGAAAATCAGAAAATATTAAAAACCTTTGAACTTTTCTCAATGCATACCGATTCTATATCTACAATCTACATCAATATCTATAAATATGGAAATTTAATAAAATTTCTAAACAAAATCCCATACATGTTGGTAAATGAACGCAAAGGACCAATAAGGTCCCGAGAGATTTCTTGGAAATCCAATAATGTTTTAAAATCTTGGCATGTTGATCACACGGTGATTCAATATAAAAATATACATTGGGATAAGAGATTTGTTGGATATTCACATGGGACAAATTTTTTTGGAATTATTGGGAAAAACACAGGCACTCTACCGTGGCCATACAAATTGCCAAAATCAAATTCTTGAAATCCTACTATTCACCCAAATAAAAATATTCATTTCTAAATTTTTCACTATTGGAAACCTCAAAATTTAAGCCAAAAATTCCATAGTACACTAGCGCATGAATTTTGAGCGCTAGCACATGAAGTAGTATGCTAGCACGAGATATGAAAAATGATTAGGAAGACGAGAATATGTAGATGCGTGCAAAATTGATGCTAGCACATGAAAAATGATGGTAGCATGTGGAGGTAGATGGAAACACGGGTAAAGAAAGTGGTAGTACATGAATTCTCTACATGTAGAAAGACAACATAAAAAATAGAAAATGCTAACACAAATCCATATAACGCTAGCACGAGATGCACAAAATGGTAACACATGAAGTCAAACCCAAACACATGAACAATGAACCCTAGAAACGTGAACATTAACGGTAATGCGGGTAGTTTAACATAGATGAAGACAATTTTACGCTAGCACGAGTAGACTCAATCTTGGCACAAATAGTATGTGTTTCTCCAATAACATGGAAAAAGATTCCAAAAATATTATTTTTCAATGATCTCCAAATTTGGCAGCACTATACCTCCTTATCACCTACAAGAGACACTTAACACATATAAAATCAACACAAAACATTTAAGAAACATTAGTTAATTCAAAATATGTAAAAAGAGAGAATTGGTATGTATTAACATTCTCAACATAAAAAAATGTGTGTAATAGAAAAGGGCTCCCCGGGCATGTCATATGCATGCATGATAAAAAAATCTAATCTAATTACTAGAATCTAACACCAAGTAGATTCAATAACTAAATAGTTCAACATAAACATCAAGATAAAGTAATTAAAAGGTAAAGCTTAAACTAATGCATCTAATATTAAAAACATGAAATACAATCCATCCGTTGATGTTTTTGATGTGATTTGGATTATAGATACTTCATTTAGCGATCCGTACATGCCGCTTGTAATCAAAGGATTTCTCCAAAGAAGAGGAGGAGGTCTCGTTAGTATGGCTTAATTGCCATATTTTGTTCTCCTATTACTACTCTTTCCAAGTAGAATATGGAAAAGGGTTGTTAGATCAATAATCATTCCAATTGAGAAATGATCTTATCTTATGAAGATGTCTTACAAGGACATGGTGTAAACTTAGAAGGGAGGGGTTAAGGTTTTTATATAGTTTTCTAAATTGGAGAAACTATCATCCTCATGAATGTGGGATAAAAGAAATTTATGGATTAGCAAGTGCTAAATAGATTTAGAAAGGGTTAAGTATGATTAGGGAAGGTTAATTAGAATTTATAACTTAAGTGAGTTGGGTGTGATTTAAATTAATTAATTAGATTGATTAATAGACCAAGTTAGGATTGTAAAAGCCAATTGGAGAGAATTTGATGGATTTTGATGGATCAGAGAGGGGAATGACCCAATAGGAGGGTAAATTTCATTTAGAGGATTAATTAATCAATATTGGTTCAATTAATTAATTAATTAGAATAGGATTATAACTAATAAAGTAGTGTTAATTTGCATCTAGAATGAAGGGGAGACTAGTTAATTAACGAAGTGTCATTAATTGATTGAGATGGAAGGGAATGTTAGCTAATTAACGAGAAAGACACTAATTATAACCAAATGATATAAAATAGGATAAGAAGTGCAATTTTAGTGTTAGAAATGCATAGTCTCTTATTTAATTGACCTTCCCAAATAATTTCTCAAGTATTTTCCAAGTTTATTTTAGAGTATTACAATTCATGATGTGAAATAACAAGTTGTTAGAGGCATGCATGCCAATAATCCCCATGGATTCATTTTTTTGTTATACATAAATTTTTCATATTCCTTCTGAAAAATAAGAGGTGTATCTCAAAATGTAGATAAAAACCCTTATATAGGAAAATTGTTCCATTTTCAACTACTATGTAATTGTTTCATTTTCTACTACCATGTGTGATAATAATATGGATTTAAGAGATCCATTGACTTTTCATTAACCATTATGCAAGATAAAAATGTAACATTGCAAGGAAATGAGAATACCCAAACAAAGAAAGAGAACACAAGAGACAATAGTCATGTGATTTGTGCCTTATGACCCTCTATATTCTATATTACACTTAAATAAATGATTCCCAGATAAAAATAGATGGCACTTTATAAATTACATGATACCATTTTTTCTACAATGTAATTTTGTGAAAACTTGGAATAAAATAGTTTAGTGACTAAAAAGTTATCTCGATATAATATCTCTCTACGTAGAGCATGAAAACATATAACTTTTTTAAAAGGCACTTGAATCCATTGTGTGGATCAAATTATATGGTCAATTGAATATTTATAATCAAAAGTGTTATGTTCTCAAATAGAAGAAAACTATACTTTCTAGAATTTTGGGTGCATATGAAGAATATATCAATGCACCAATGCATATATCTTGGAAAAATAGTGAATTGGGAAAAAATTAAATCACCTACGTAAGCCTTTGTAAATAAAAGTTATGTCCTTCACAAGATCACTTCTTAAATCAAGAAGTTTTTATGGTGAAAGGTAAGCTTTGTGAGAGTGAACCATGAGGATCTAATGGAGCCCATGAACATCAAGGTTATTACACTCCAATATAAATTAGAATGTGCTTTAAGTTATCAACAAGAGAAAATAACCATAACCAAATTGTTCATGCATAAGGAAAAATAGGTCTAACATTCTCATAGATTAAAAAAAAAGAGTACAAGTAGGAGTGTTGTGTAACTCCCATGTATGGATATGTCATACTTCCATGATGGAGTGGGGAGATACAATGCTAAGAATAAAATATAAATTCCATATGATAATGATGCATATGATAGTATGATATATTCTATCATGAAATATATCATATGTCATATAACTCCCTAAAATACCTATGAATCACCTAAGTGAGATGAATCACCATGTGTGAGGTGGAAAACACACGATAAATAAATAAAGGAAGAAAATATACCTCACACCAACACCCCTTCATCAAATATTAGGTAGAGGCTTAACATGCAGAAAGAGATAGAGGACTCCCTAGAAAACTAAGAAAGTTGTGACATGTTCGTCCCAACAACTAAAGGCCTTATGTTGTACCTATGTACAAATTGAAATATTTCTAGAATAAGAAGAGGAGGAGAAGGGGATTAAAAACTTTGAATAAGATGATAATCTACATTGGACCTCACCCCAAGAAGATATCACAAGTGAAGGAGCTTGGCTTGGTGAAGGGCTTGATAAAGATGTTTGTAACCTAATCTAAAGTCTCGATAGTATTACAAATCAATAATTTATCCATGGATTAACTCATGTATAAAGTTCATATTGATCTAAATATGCTTCATTTATTGATGTTGAACATGATTTTATAAAATCAATATAGTTCTCATGTTCTCACAATAGATTATGGTAGGTTGTCAAAAGTGAATACAAAACTCTATCGAATCCCATGTAACTAAACATCTTCCATGGTGTGTTGACTACTCCTGTATTTTCCTCTATAAAAGATATCATGCAATCACATTCTGTTTCTTGCTTGACTAAGTGATAGGAACAAAACCAAGAGAATAGCTATAGCTAGAGGTATACTTATGATGAACAAGATCTCCATCCCAATCGAGAATATGTGAATGTAACTAAATGAATCTATCCTTCCCAAGCGGTGTATTTCATCGGTATGAGTGCCAAAAACATAGAGAAGGATCAACTTTTGTTACTTGTTAAAACATAATATTAAGTTCTTATAAACCTTAGTTTATAATTAAATAATTAGGAATATTTATATTCTTAATTATTTAATATAAACTATGTTGTTTATGTTTAATTTATTATATTAATCAATTTATTAAATTGGGGTGCTTTGTAACAAGACACGACCCGTCAATTAACTTTTCATGACCTATGGATGTAAAATAAATAGATCATGTGGAATGATCAAATGTATTCACATGGTGAATTTTGGAGAGAAGTGAGGAGGGATATCTGGACTATAATTGTTTCTCAGTTAAATGGAAATATCTTTATTCCATGGTTTTTACCCCTCAGGGATTTTCCATGTTAAATATTACCTCTGTGTAATTTATTTTACTTCATTTAATTCATGGTAAAAATCATTTTACAATTGGTGGGAGTTAGTTGGTTAGCTAGGAAAATATATTTTAAAACCCCTCTTTCTTCTCTCATGACATTACACAAGACATAAATATATTTCAATGCCCTTTCAAACTTTTAATTGCGCATGAAAACTCTGCCGAAATTTGTACTCAAGACCCTGTAAATAAAGGTAAGGGTAAATATCGTTTGAAATATTTAATTAATTTTTATAGTTTCTAAAGTGTGTGTAGGTATATGTAGATACGATGGGTTAAAAACAAGTAAAATCAAGTTACAGAAGGTCTCCTACGAGGGACACAAATTTCGATGGAAATAGGAATCTAATTTTATCCTATTGGCTCTGGTTAATAATAATCTACTTCAAGGTTATATCTTCCTCTCGGAGTGTCTGGCGTGACCCCTTATACCCCTTGTGTGATTATTTTTAATCTATTTTGTTCAAAAATAATTATAACCTAAATCTATAGTTTTTATATTAAAAGTCTATAGTTTAAAAACTATATTTATATTTTCTGATAAGTTTAAACCTAATTGAAAACCATAGTGCTAATTTTATATAGTTTAATCTTCTATAGTTTTTTTATAAATAAAAATCTATAGCATAAAATAATTTCTTAAAGTATATACTATAATTGTGTTTGGGCCACATCCATATCATAGTTTTAATCTATAATATATACTATATTCTCATGCCTCTTTTTAAAACAAATGTTAAACATTATAGTATAAATTAAATAAACTAAGTTTTTTAAATTTTATGCCATTGTTTGTAAAATGAAACTAAAGTCTAAGTTATAATCTATATACTATGTTATATGTAGCCACATTTAATTTAATATCAAGTTTAAAAACTATAGTTTATAATATATGGTGTGGAGAAATTTTCTATTCCTTTCCTGACAACCACCACATGTAAGGCACGGTAGGACCCTACCCTCCACATCTTGCAGGTCACCATGTGGTACTATGTTCCCTAAAAAACTAACCAGCTTCCTCTCACCATTATCCATAAGCATTGTTCAAGTTAGGTATAGGGACTTTAGTGCCACATTACTAGTGGGCTTTCAGGTGGTGGCAAGGTTTATAAAGTGGCGTGTGAGCATGGTTAAATGTCACTTCAGTCATGGTTGTATTTTTTGTTTGTCTTTCCCCTAGCTCAACCTTGGACTCACCTTGGTTGTATTGTGTTGGATGATCTCGGTTGTAATATGAGCTCGGTTGTATTGAGTTAAATGCATTGAAATTGTTAATTAGAATTGGAGATATGGTAATATCATAGTAATCGGTGAGTTGGAATCTCAACTTAGTTGATCCAAATATTGATTCATAACCCCTTCAATGGAGATAAGCTCTAACAAAAATGTGATATACCTATAATATAGTATTTTATCATTTTATTAAATAATTTTCCTATCTAATATTAAAAAATTCAAAACATTTATTTGTATTGGAAATTTTGTTTTTTTGATAATTTAATTATAAAATGAGAAATAATGCATTCTTCTAATGTGAAGGGCAATAAAAACTATAAATAAATTCACTTATATTTAATGAATATGCCTTATAGTCAAACTAATATGTTGTTTGTATAGAATATTTGTTTGAAAAGTCTAAATTTAATGTGAATAAGGGAAATTCATAGAAATATGTGACATAGTTTGAAACAATGACATGGGGATTCTTTAAACTAATTTATGGAAAACTCGTTGTTCTCATTTGTTGAAATTATTTACATAAAAATGGGATCTAATATAAAATTGATTCTTGAATTGATGACGAATCCCATGAAGGGAGATGAAAAAGTAGTTAACTTTCTAGAAAAAATTAAAGACATTAAATATCAATTAGATGGATGTAACAATAACTTAATTCATGATAAACTATTGTATTTCATTATTCAAATGAACATCCATGAAAGGTTTAGGAATTTCATTTCAATTCTAAATTCTAAATACCAAACTAAGCAATCTCCTTATCCAGGAAGAGAAAGTTATGACTAATTTTGATTTGAAAGAGAATTCCACTTATAAACTTCTCACTTAGAAATCTAAAAATCCTTCTAGACTTAACAAGAATAAAAAACCAAACTTTAAACCACCTAGTAAAGAAAATAAACCTGGAAATTTGAGAGTTAGTTTTGATGGAAAATGTTATAACTGTGGTAAATTTGGTCACAAGAAAGAAGATTGTAGAGTCAAAAAAATTAAAAAAAAAAAAAATGGAATAAACCAAATCAAAATAAAAACTAGAATGAAGAGAATAATCATAAATCTAATGTAGTTACTCTATAAACTACATCTATCACTACTAATGAAAAGAAAATGTTTTTTTTTTATTTGTGTTTGGTATTGAATTGAAAAATAATTTTCTTTCATTCACAGTTAACTCAAAATAACTATAGTGTAATATTTTTGAAAGATAAATGGTTTATTAAGAATGAACTTGATATCACTATAGCTGAAGGAAATAAAATAATGGATTACATGTTTTTAAACATTTTACGTTGGCTTCTTGGTTTTGTGTTGTCAATTATGATATGAAAGACTAGATCATTTTAGGAGAGCATGTCTAGTTCTAAGCATGTCTAGTTCTAATCTACCACATATCCACATGAATCACACTCTAAGTACCAAAAGGGTTTGGGATCGTAAATGAAACTTAGGGTAAAGGGCACGGGAAAAAGGGTTTAAGAAGGGTTTAAGTGAAACTAGGGCACAAGGCAGAACAAGGGTTTAAAGGACTTAGCCATATTTGGCATCATGAAGTCACTTGAGGAAAAATGTGAGGACCAATTAGGCATGATAAGTGGATAAGATGCCAGCCTGGAACCTTAGAGGCCAAGAAAATGATATTCCATGTATGGAATATTCCCAAAGGCATCATTACAATTAGTGGAAGGTTTTACAAAGAGGATAAGCATTCACCAATGGAGGACCACATTGACTTAGCACGTGATATTCTCAAGAGATAATTCATGGTGGTGGATGTTGATCCTATTTAAAGAAGTTCTTAGGACAAGAAAAAGAGAGAAAGAGAGAAGGGAAATGGAGAGAAGGAAGGTATCAAGGTGAGCAAAAATGTTAGGAAATGTGCTGCATAAATGTTAGGGCTAAGGGTTTGGAGCCATGGTGCTAGGGATTAGAGTTCTTAGTGTTAGAGGGTTGTAAGGGATGTCATTAAGCATATGTATGGGTACTAGGGTATGTAATAAGGGCTATAATGGGAAATCATAGTTAGGATCTCTGATCATATAGGTTTGTAGGGGTTAGATCTTTATCATTTGATGTATATGGTCTGAGATGACCCTTTTGAATGTAGTATGGCTACTAGAGACTCTTTTAAATCAATATACATGGATCTATTCTGTACATCTTGTTTATGGGTGTAAACCCTCATGTTATTTTGCTTGTCATGACTCAGATCTGGTTTCTTGTGCTTCATACAATGTTTATTTAGCTTTTGTGATGCATTGATGTGTAGATCTATTAGTTATATCTTCTTCCTTTTTGAGTAGATGCATGTAATTTTGTTTCTACAAATAATCCTCCATTAATGGTGGAACTCTCTTGAAAATATCACATAAAAGGAGGGGCTCGGCTCTTGTGCACGCGCACGGGTGAGTGCCTCAACATATACTTGGGTGATAGGCCGATGCACTTGGGGTTAGAAAGAAGTATTGAGGGTAAAATAATGACTACATCTTGGTTCCATTTCAGGACCTCTTTTGAATCTATTGTGAGAGAAATGTGTAATGATGGAGTGCTTGACCTTGGAAAACATCAAGACCTAGCTTAAAATCATGGAGGATGAGTTTTCTCAAGAGGTTAGTATTAGATCTAAGTTTGATGCATGAAAATGGGTGGAGGAAAACCTGTATCATGAACTCTATGAGACATTCTTCTGTTATTTCCTAGTAGAGTTGTATGAATGGCTATCAACATATGCATCAAGGAAAATTTGGTACTATAGACCTCATGTTTGGACCCAGGAGGAATATCAATGGTTGCATGATGTTGATCGACTGGACCCATGTTTTGATCATTGGTGGAGTAGAGTGTTGACTAGTTATACCTTGGAATATGTTATTTCTACATATTCTTTCCTGGAGATTTTTGAGTTTGAGTTCTTGAGGGATCCTAGAGGATCATTCTTATTTTTATTCCACTATCTATAAGATTGTGGTCATTACTTTGAGTTTGGAAGCCTTTCCCATGGCTGGCTAAACTCCTACTAGGCATAGGGTGCATGGAAAGCTGGTGTGGTAGAAGGATGGAGGACCTTGTGGAAAAAATGGAGAGAGAGGAGAGGTGGCTCAAGTATAATGAAGCTCAAGAGAGGGAGTTGGAAAGACAATGTGAAGCTATAAGAGTGATGGATTTATGGAGGTAGATGTTGTGGGAAGGATTTGAGGTTCGCACGGAGGACGGAACCTAAGCATTTGAGCTACCCCATCTTGGAAAGTATGGAAGAGAAACCCCTTGGCTTCTGGAGAGATCTCATCATATGAAGAAAGGAGAAGATTCATAGGTGTGCATCTTAACCCACATGGTGACCAGACCCTTGCATTTATTTTTCTAATTCCTGAGATAAGTTTTGATAATCTAGTTGGTATCGGTATTCATAGTCGAGCAACACCTAGGAGGTATAATTTTTCATTTGGTACATCTATGGCTACACAGTCATTTCCTATGTTTGGGGTATTTTTTCTAGCACAAAATTTGGACAAGGTGTGGGATCACAAGGTTTGAGTATCACATCTAGGATGGCATGGGAAACACATTTGGGAGTTTTAGGTATCACAAATTTTTGGTGTATATTTTAGTGTGATGGTGGGTTCGCAGGGTGCAAATGCATTAGGCCCCCTTACCTATGATAGGAGGAGGATCCGGTGGATCTGGATAAGATTTAGCACTAGTGGATCTAGTGGGTTTGGTGTGGTAGAGGTAACATCGAGAGGAATCAAGGTCTAGATTTGGTAGGAGACAAGGTCCACAACACCATCAACAGGTGTTTTATGAGATGTCACTCCACTTACCTGATTATAAGGGCGTTGAGGATGCCACGGAACATGTACACAAGTGTGAGTTACTATGGTGCGTGAAGGGAATAACTGCCTTGGAGTGAAAGGGAAGTCAATTTTTAACCATGTTGTAAAGATGCATACATATCTTATATAAGAAGTATGACCCACACTAGATAGTGGTGGATTACATTGCGCTGTGTAATGCCTTTTTGGTGGAGTTCCACATACTTGAGTTTGAATAGAAAAGCATCAGCACATTGAAGGAGATTCAACAAGGAATGACAAAGAGTGTGCGGGAGTATGACACATGTTTCAAGACTCTCCTATCCAAGTTATCTTATGACATTCACCCTTCACAACATGCTCAAGTGGTTTGTCGGAGGACTGATCACACCATTAGGAGGGCACTTTCATAGAAATGCTTTCATAGATCTATATGAGGCCTTAGAGGCTACCTTGTGCACTAAGGCAGTAGGAAGTGTTGATACAAGAGTTAGTCCATTCCTAGAAGCCCAAATTGCTACAATGGAAAAACAGTTGGAGAAATTATCTGTGAACTCAGCTCATGAGACTCACAACAGGTTATGGTGTATGGATTGTGAGGTAGAAGGGCATATGAAGGAAAATTTTCCTCAAAGATTGGTACACATGATGATGGTAGACTATGAGATTTCCATGAGAGATCATGATGCAAGTAGGTGTCTACTATTGCAATGCATGATCCGTAAGAATGTGTCTTGCTATTGAAAAATTTGCACCTCTACTACTCATGACACCAAGGATTGTAGATTGATTGACTAAATACATGATGTGCCATTGATATTGGTGTGCACCAAACTAGTATTGCAAGTAGTTCCAAGGATGAGGGCCATCATTATGAAGGGCACGTGGACAAGGGAGTCATGGAAGAGGCTTTCATGGAGGATTTAGAGGCCATGGAAATCATGGATGTAGAATAAGTGAGTTCCCATGTGGAACTTGTTACAATCATGTGGGTGTAAATAAAACTATAAGAATGAATTCTACAATTTTTTACAATGATCTTTGTGTGGAAAAAAACACAAGTATGAGTATGAATGTCCATAATTTTTTAACACATGAGCTAGAAGTAGTAGAAAGGATAAGGGCACTAGGATGGTGAGCGTAAAGTGTGCTGATCAAATAATGGATGCCTAGAAATGGTGAGTGAGTTCGAGTTAGAACCTATATTGGTGATGATGAGCTGAGGCTATGCATGCTAAGGAGATACCAAAGTAGAGGCTACTGATTACAAGAGAATAAGTGGTACATGGGAAGTATCCTGGACCCTACGCATTAGAAGGAATTCTATCAAGAGACCATGGATGTAATCAAGAAGTCTTCAAGGGGAAATTCAGTGTCTAAAAGAGAAATCCAAGAAGTTGGAGTAGAAGAAGAGCATTGAGGTCCCTCAATCAGATATAGATGATGTCAGAGAAGTGTGTAAGATGTTGCGCCAAGAAAATATCATTCCTCTGTTAGGATAATGGTTGAGAGATAAAGTACCAAGCATTGGAGGGAGCATGAGAGGTAGGTTTTACATGCTAACCTACCTCCCCACAACCTTGACTATGATAAAGGATATTACCTTGAATGTAATTGTTGATGGATGGTTCCTAAGTAATATTCTGATTGACACGGTGCGAACATTAATGTCCTCACCCTAGACATGGAATCAAATGGGAAGGCCCCCATTACAACCATCTTTCAAATGTGTTTATACATGGCTAATAAGATAAAGGAAATGCCCATTGGTGTTTTAAAGGATGTTGTTATCACTATCTAAGGGGAAAAATTCACTAGAGACTTTGAAGTCTTAGCACTTGCTGAGGTGGACAACTTTCCAATGTTACTTGGGTGCCCTTGGTGCTATAAGAACAATGTTGAATTATGTTTCAATAAGGGGTATATAAGTTTTGAGAACAAGGAGGAATGTGTTATCATCCCTTTGATAGATGGAAATTCAATGCCCTATACTGAGCCCTTGGGAGAAGAATACCTAGACAAAATCTATGTGTGCACTATCAGGGACCCTAAGGTTGTGCAACCAAAAAAATAAGGTGTTATTTAGTGGGAAGACACTCAATCTATAAGTGATACAACTAGTGTGGCATGTGATAATTGGGTACATGGGACATATGAGTTAGTAGGAAGGAAGTTAAGAGGCTCTTGTGATAAGAGTAAAAAAATCATGCTCAATCGAGGCTTGCATGGGAGGAAAATAATTTCCAAGTTACACTGGGGGAGCCAACCCTGATGTTTTCCTATGAGCAATGGAGACCCAATGGATATGTGAGGTTGAAAGGAGAATTATGCTTAGCTATACCTTTCTCGGGACCACAACACATTGGTGGGAAACCCATCACAATAACCTTCTAGAGTGGTGCGAGGTGAGAATCACATTCTTTGTTAGGTTTCTCTCGAAACAATGCACCTAATACTATATAATACTATCATGGGAAGGAACCCACCTCATTTCAACACTAGGCATGTGAGAAGTCCTGGATGGAAGTCACAAAAAAAAATTTCCTTCTTTATGGGTGCATAATATTTACTCCACCTTATAATGCTTTTCACATGTATGGTACATTCATTTGGAACTACACCATAAGACAGAAACTAGTAGGAGTTGATGGCTGGTCTCCTTCAAGATTTCAAATATCAAAGTACTAAACCATTGGTTAATGAGGTGTTATAAGTTTTAAATGCATAACTATTAGATATAGTGCCATGGTGGAGGATAGAGTACTGGATTTGTTGGGTGAACCTATCTTGGAAGTGCATTTTGATGAGGAAGAATCGAGGAGATACAACTTGAGTGTGCATGCATGGAAAAAGAGAAAGGGAAAGTTGGTTTATGTGATAGATGGTGAAGAAGTGGAGAACTTGGATGTTAACCATATTGTGGGTACGTGCGAGGTTATGGATAGTGTTGATGAGTAAGTGCACACCTACCATGAACCCATGAAAACTAAGAAGGTTAACATTGGTTCAGAGGTGGAACCTAAGGAGGATACTAATGGATATTCTATGGATAGAAAATGAGGTTTCAAAGATCATCGATCTATTGCATGAATTTCAAGTTTTGTTTCTTCTTGAGTACCATGAGCTTAAAGTAGTTCACCACTCCTTGGGAAAAATGAAGATCAAGTTAAAGGAAGGTGCACATCTAATTGGGAAGAGACCTTATCAAAAGAATCCAAACCCGCGCGTCAAATTCAAGGAGAAGATTGATAAGATGATCATATTAGGAATCATTGAGGTTTTGAAGAATCAAAATGGATAAGTCCAATGGTCATCAACACTAAGAAGGATGGAAGGATAAGGATTTGTGTTGATTACGGGGTTTTGAATGTGGTATGTTTCATTGACCCTTTTCCAACCCCCTTCACCGAGGAGATCCTGGAAGAAGTAGCCAGTGTGAGATATATTATTTCACGAGATGGATTCTCAGGATATCATCGGAGTTAGAATTACAAAGAAAGGACCAAGAAAAGACAACTTTTACAACTGAATGGGGAATTTTTTTCCTATACGGTCATGCCTTTTGGATTGAAAGAACGACCTATTGCTTTTTTTACACATTTGGTTCAGTGTTTTAGGAATTCATCCATAAGTTTCTTCAAGTCTACCTTGATGATTAGATAGTTTATGGACTAGTAAAAGACCATTGTGACAATTTACGGTTGATGTTTGAGAGATGTTGATAGTTGAGTATATCTATCAACATTAAGAAATGTGTTTTTCTACTCCTATGGAACCATGTTAGGGCATATCATATGTAAGGAAGGCTTGATGATGGATCCTGCCAAAGTTTCCATTATTGTGGGATTAGGGGAACCTACCAACTAGAGTGCAAAGTGCACGGATTCCTTGGGCATATGGGGTACTACTAAAAATTTATTAAGGGATATGCCAAGATTGTCACATCATTGGAGGGATTTCTAAAGCATAAAATTACATTTCATTGGGGAGAAGCACAACATATGGAATTTGATACATCGAAAAAGAGGCTTATCTTTGTACCCATATTACACTTTCCTTCCTGGGATAAGCCACTCTATGTACATGTTGATGCCTCAGGGATGGCAATTAGAGTAGTGTTGGCACAACCTTTGGTGAGGGATTATTGATCATCCTCTTTGTTTTACATGTAGAAAGTTGACACCAATAGAGGAGAACTATAATACTATGGAGCACGAGGCATTAAGGATGATCTACATGCTATAAATATTTAGGAAGTATCTATTGGAAACACCCTTTATATTCTACATGGATCACATGACATTGAAGTACTTGGTAAACAAGCTTGTTTTACAAGGGTGAATATGCAAATGGGTCCTAATTTCAATAATTTGAGTTTATGGTTGTTGTAAAACTGGGTAAGAGTAATTTGGGGCCTCACCATTTATCAAGGATACAATCAAGAGAGGATACACAGAGCATTGAGGATACAATTCTAGGTTCACAACAACTAATTAGATTGCAGCACGTGCCTTCGACTGGAAGATATTGTAGTGTTTCTCAAAATAGGGTGTGGCATCGGAGGGAATGAAAAATTTGGAAAGGAATCAATTATCCATACGCATCATGCCCAAAATGTTAATTAGTGAAGACGTATACAAGTTAGGTCATGATGAAATCTTGTTTTGGTGCGTGTTAAAGCATGAGTGCACTACAATCATGGAGGAAGCACATCGTGGAATTGTAGGAGGACACTATGCTAAAAATACCACCGCATGGAAGATTTTCTAGTAGGATTTTGGTGGGAAATGTTTTACAAATATTGTATCAAGTATTGCAAATTCTCGTGACCAATTCCATCACCTTGGTAAACTAGGGAAAAAATTTGAAATGTCATTAGGAATGATTGTCGGTGCGAACCATTAGAGAAGTGGGAAATTGACTTCGTAGGCCCTATTTCTCTAGCTGCATGAAGGAAAAGTTTGTGCTATATTATTACATGCATAGATTACCTTACAAGGTGGGTACAAGTGGCACCTACAAGGGATTACATATTAGTGGCAACAACTAGGTTCTTGTGGAAAAATATAATCATCATATATGGATGCCCTGCTAAACTTAACAAGTGATAGCGATACTCATTTTTAAATGAGATAGTTAGAATCATATTGGTAGAATTTATGGTGGCCAATCACAAGACTAACCCTTATTACCCACATTCTAATGGGACTGTTGAGGTGTTTAACAAAATTTTGAATCACATGTTATCCAAGATTTTCGATGTAGGAAGAAAGGATTGGGATGACAAAGTTTATGTTGTGTTATGGCCATATCAGACCACTTATAAGAGATCGAACAAGGCCACACCTTTCAATTGGTGTTTGGCATGGAAGCTATGTTACCTATTGAATTTATTCTACCATTGTTGTTTAAAATGCGTGCAAGAGGGTTAGATGAGGAAAAAGTGCTTGAGGAGGGATTTATAAGTTGATGCCATTGGATGAGAGGCGGCTATTGTTTTTGGAGTTAGAAAATAGAAAAATCTAGGTAAAATTCATGACATGATAGACACATCAAGAAAAAGTAGTATGAGGTTAGGTGGATGGTTCTATTGTATGATTATAATTTTATGTGCCATCCTAGGAAATTTAAAGTCCATTGGTTGGGCCCATACATGGTATCCTATATACTTGATTGAGGAACTTTCCAATTACAAGTCCTAGATGGAACACGGTTTCCATGCCATTTTAACGGAATTAGGATAAAGATGAAAGAGGGATATGTGAGAACCGATATCGAAACAATGCACCATGATGAAGTTGCACTCTGATGGTAACGTCGTAGCTCCAATGCAATAAGAAAGATTCGAATAATGGAAAGAATATGCAAATAAGAAAACATGTCTGCTCATTCTCATAGATCGAAAAAAGAAAGTACAAATAGGGGTGTTGTGTAACCCCCATGCCTAAACAAGGAAATAACCCCTATGACACCACTAACACATATGACATGACTGACGCATATGATGCCACTAAAGGAGGAGTTACAATTCTAAATAAGGAATGTAACTCCTATGATGCACTAACATAAATGACAATGATAGATTCTATGACAAAATTTGACACTTTCATTTGAATCCCTAAGACCTATGACTCTCACAAGGTGAGATGAATCACCATGTGATGTGGATGATGACTAGGTAGGTCACACACACCAACACCCCCCCTTCATTGAAGTCGAGGTATAGGTCATGGTAAGATAGAACAAAAATAAGACTCCCCTAGACAACTAAGAAAGATGTGCCAATGGGGCCCGACAACTAAAGGCATGATAAGGTGCCCATATAAAAACAACATCTTTATGGAAGGAAGAAGAGGAGGAGAAAAATCTATATAGCTCAAAGAAGATGGGTGGCTACAACAGACCTCACCCCAAGAAGAGACCGTAAGTGAAGAAATTTCACCTCAGTGAAGGGCTTGGTGAATATGTCACGTAACACGATCATGATCTAAACATATTGTATGTCAATGATGTTTTCATGTATCAGCTCCTATATGAAGTGCATGTGAATCTCAATGTAATTTGTCCAGCGATGCTGAACTATATTTCTATAAATTGAGATAGTGCTCATGTTTTCACAATAGATAATGGTAGGCCACCGAAAGTGGATGCCAAACTCTATCAAGATACCCTGTAACCAAATAGCTTCTGTGGCAGTGTTAACTACTCCTTTGTACTCTACTTTTTTTCAATGATATGGCAATGGCATTTTGCTTCTTGTTGGACCAAATGACAGGACCTGAACCAAGAGTGAAACTATAGCCTGAGGTAGAATTCGATGATCTAGATCACTAGCCCAATCTGAGTCTGTAAATCCAACCAAGTCAATCTCAGTCCCTCCTAAGTAATGAATACCATCTGTGTGAGTGCCACAAACATAGTGAAGGATCCACTTTGCTGCTTTTAAATGCAACTCATGAGGCTCTTGCATAAATATGGACATGATCCTGACAACATACGATAGATCTAGATGAGTGTAAGGTAGATCAAGCTCCTCACCAACTTCGATAAATGGTACTATCAACCAAGGGGAAGAGCAATCAGAAACCAGCTTGACCCCACAAAGAAAAGGAGTAGGTGAGGACTTGTAATCAAACATGTGAAGATGAGTAAGAAAATCAAAGAGAGTACTTAGGGTGAGATCATTTTTCCAAAGTCAGATTGTGAAATATGGATCCCAAGAAATTAATGAAGCAATCCCAAGTCAGACATGGAGAACTTTTTGGCCAAGGAGATCTTCACATAATCAATGATAGAGGAAGAGCAACCCGTGTTCAAAAATTCATCAACATAGAGAACAATAATAGGCATGGAGTCATCCTACCATAGAATATATACATTTGGGTCGAATGACACCGAGTGAACTTTAATACAAGTAAAAGGAGTCAATCTTGGCATACCAAGCTTGAGAGGCTTGTTTAAGGCTGTAGAGAGACTTCTTTAACTTACAAATGAGGGATGGATCATGGACATAACCCAAAGGTTGTTCCATGTAGATATATTCCTCTAGGTCCCCATGAAGGAAGGAACTCTTAACATCCATCTGGTGGACTTCCCATTTTTAGTGGTAGCGATGACAAGGGTCAATCGAATGGAAGTCATCTTTGCAACCGGAGTAAAGGTTTCGAGTAATCAACCCCATCTACCTAAGAGAAACCCTTAGTAGAAGTCAAGATTTATACTTCTCTACTTCTCCATTGGCTCCATACTTTGTCCGATATATCCACATACACCAAATGATTTTTCTTCCTTTTGAAGAAGAGGGTAAGATCCCAAGTGTCACTCTTTATGAGTGAGGAATACTCTTCATCCATAACAAAATCCCACTCAAGAATCCTAGAATTTTCCTAGAAATATGATGGATCAGAATTAGAGGTGAAGAAGGAGTGGAGTCAATGAAACTCGAGCAATTACATCTCTCATCTAAAGGATCTCCAACTAAATCTCCAACACTTTGTAAATATTTCCTGGCCCAAAGAGGTCTCGAAGGATCAAGCTCAGAGTTGGAAGATTCTTCACTCAAGTGAGAAGGGACATAGTCCTCATCATCACTACTATCAGAATCATAAGGCTTGAAAGTTTGAGGATCGGGAGGAGTAGGGAGAGGTGGAACCTACTCAACAACATTATCATTTGATGAGTCGAATCTGAATTAGTGCGTGAAATAACCTCGAGTGGAAGTAAAATTCAAGGATGAATCATCAAACTTCACACTCCTCTCAATATAGAGCTCACAGGTTATAGGGTTCAACAATCGATATCCCTTCACACCATTAGGATACCTGACAAATATATAAGGTTTGGATTGTGGATCCAATGCCTTGTGTTTCTTCTTAGGAATCCGAGCCATAGCCTTGGATCTAAAGACTTGAAAGTGCTCAACATCAAGCTTGTGTCCAAACCAAGGCTTCAAAGGGTGTCATCCCTCTTACTACCTTGTGTGGAACATGATTCTGAATGTAACAAGCACAATTCACTACTTCAACCCAATACTACAGAGGAAGGGACTTTGAGTGAACCATACAAGTAGCCATCTCCTTTAGAGTTCAGTTCTTTCTTTCTACAACTCCATTTTGGGAAGGGCTATAAGCAATTGTATGTTACAAAGAAATCCCCTCAAAAGTGTAGAAATCCTCAAACCTATTGCTCACATACTCGCCTCCATTTTTGGTTCAAAGAACCTTGATAGACTATTCTGCTTGTTTCTCAGCAAGAGCCTTAAAGTTTTGAAAATTCTCAAAGACTTCAGACTTAAGCTTAAGAAAATATACCCAAGTATAATGCAAAAAGTCATCAATGAAGGTTAGTATATATAGATCTCTAGTGAAAGAAGGAGATGGAAAGGGGCTAGAAACATCACTATGAACAATATCTAAGGGACGAGTAGCTCTCCAGGATTTTCCCTTATCAATTTTTTTAGGGTGCTTTCAAGGGTATAACCTCATAAAGGCCTTTAGAAAACTTAACTCGAGGTAACTCATTGACCATTTCATTTTATCTTAATTATTCAAGGTAACTATAATTTAGATGCCCAAAATGCTCATGCCATAGCTTAATAACCTCATTTGCATAAGTGAGCAAGGCATTAGGCGTCAAATCAAAGAGATAAGTGGGAAAAGGTATACAACCGTGAATGGTGATCTACCTTTCCCTCAGCCATAGTGCAGTTAGAGTTAAGCTCATGAATGATCATTGAGTTAGGACCAAATTCCACTCACATTCCCTCACCAAGGTGGGTGATTTGGTAAATTGATAGGAGATTGGTAGAGAGATTGGGAACACTCAACACTTGGTTAAATGTTCCACCTTCTATCTCTACCTATCCACTATCGAAACTAACACATGAGTTTTATCACCCAATGTGATTTGGGACATACCACATGGTTCAATTCTAGAGAATTAAACCTCTAAATAATCCATGTGGTTTGAGGCACGGAATCGATAATCCAAGTTGATGATGGAGCTGATCTAGCTACAAGGGCCTTACCTTTCTTCTTTTCATTTTTAGACTCCTTTGCTTTAGAAGACTCACCCTTCTGAGCATTTTGTTTGACAAATTTAGGAACACTTATTTTATTCTTCTCAAGTAACTGAGTTAAGTGATCAATTTGTTTCCAAAAACATTGATGCTCTTTGTGGCCAGGATACTTACAATAGGAGCATTTACACTTTTCCTTCTTCGCTTTAGGCTCAGAAGTCGAAGTGTTAGTGTTGGGATTAGCTGGGGTTTGGTTGGTCTTGGTTTCTTTCTTAGGTTGGTCCTTTGTTTCTTTCTTCTTTTCATTTTCTTTCCCTTATTTTCCATAAGGGCATGTGACTTGGATTTTAGAGTCCCCATTTGAATGATTTTTTCCTGTTCTCGAATGAGTTGGGATGAAAAACTGTCAAATGAGGGAATTTTAAGCACTACCCAAGGTGGATTTCATGGCGTGGAAAGTTGAAACGAAGATAGAGTATTCATGACCTAACTTAGAAAGAATTGAAAAGATCAATTAAGATTCTTTCTTCTCCACTTTACATTCCTTTAGAAGCAATCTAGTGTGGAAAAACTTTGAGAAGAAGGCCTACAGGTTTTCAAAGTCACTAGGATTTAACCCTAGTAGTTTTTCTCCAACTCATGTGCTCTCATGTCATCTTGCTTCCCAAACATCTCATCGAGTGTTTTCCATGCTTCATCAAGTGTTGAGGAAGTTTCGATGTGGAAGAGAAATTCGGAAGAGACGAACATACAAAGAAGACCTAAGGCTTCATCACAGCAGTTGAACCATTTAGATATTTTGGGTTCATCATCAGAGTTTTGTCTCTAACCCCATGGTAACATGGTATAACCCTTTACTTCACAAAACTGATATAATTTTAGATCTCCATTTGAATAAATTAAAAGGTGTGAGCACCGGTACTTTAGAGATATCCATAATGAAGAGATAAAACCAACAAAGGTAGAAGGAAGGAGAGAGAAAGGAAACAACCACCCCAGAACAATATTACACCCCCAATTTTAGCACTTTATAGTTTAGTGTGTTGATTACAATTAGATGCGATTGTGCATCGAGAACTTATCATCACTCATCTTGTAATCAATGTAATAACATGCAAGAGTGGAGACCGCAATAAAGGTTTGTTGGGCACAATGATTCGACATCAGTAAGCAAGCACAAGAATGAGTGAAAAAAAGAAGGGGAAGAGAAGGCCTTGTGAGAAATGGTGTCTCACACAAAAAAATACATTTTCCGTAAGACTATGTGGTGGACGTGCTCATAAGTCCACAAGCAATAAAAGGGATAGTATAATGCTCAAGATGATTTGAAATGAGCTGACACAAGCAATATAATGACACCCCCTAGAATGTGGCACTTTATAAAGTAGTGTGTTTACAAAACTGATAATCCCATCATGTAGTGTGTGAAAAAACATGCAACTTTGACTAAAGAAGTGCTCAAAAACGAAGCAACGAGTCAAAAGTTATAGCAAAAAAATGATTCCACAACTGATGGAAAAAGCCAATAAGTCCTGCAAACGGATTAAAAATTGCCCTAAACACATGCAAAGGGTGTCATATGTGTGCTCATTGGAAATGACATCAAATTTTAGATAGGGTTTTTTTATTACGAGGGGGATTAGCCTCCGCCTACCCCGGACCTCTCCCCTTCATCTTTAACACTTGAAGGAAGGACAATAAAACAAGAAAAATATATCCAATTTTTTTACAATGCCAACTAAAATGTTTTTTTTCCTTAAAAAAGATAGTTGTGACTGAGGGGTGCCAATGCACCAAATTGCTTGGGGGTGGCTCGATGCATTAGCAGTAAGGAGATCTAGAGCGAGCCAGAGCGCATGTGATCTCGCTGCTCGAGTTATGTCATAGGTTAGGTAAAGGTATTGCGGTCAAGTTATTGGTAAACCATTGTGTGGAAATGTATATCCCCAACTAAGTCCACGTGTTGACCGTAACTACCGTTTTAAGATTTTTGTTGATGATTGGAGCTGCAAAATGAGTTATTCATCACTACATCCCAAGATAACAATGAGAAGTGCTAAACATGTTGACAATCACATGTCAAGGATTATCCCTTCACATAAAGAGTAATGGCATGTGTCACCACATGATGAAATGGTCATGTTAACCAAAACCAAGGATGAATGGGAAATGGAAGCACAAATGGGACTCAACATAAGAAAAAAGATGAAGTCTCATGCCGAGTTGAATGAAAAACAAGGAAATGATGAGTGCAAGATCTAAGTAAATTCTTATTGAGATGGGAGCTTCCAACTATGCACGAGTCGATAAAAAAATGAGCTTGCAAGGTAAGACTCAATTTTTAGACCAATGCAAATGATCTTGCAACCTAGCACGAGCAAAAAGAGACGAGGCATCTACATAGTAAGGCTTAATCCCAATGAGCAAGATCACCACAAACAATGCAAAAAGGGTCATCTAGGCTAGAGATCGAGCGAATGATGGTAAGTCCAAATACATTCACTAGAGGAAGAACCCGAGCTTCCAAGCAAACAAAAAATGGTACAGGTGATGTGGATGTAGTGTGCATGAATTACCAATGAGTTGTCTATGATGCCAATGCAAACTCCAGAGAACTCAATGCAAGGAAAACACCAGATATAAACTGGAGACCAAATATGAGCTCATGAATGCAAAGGTCGATACAAGGATGATTTATTGAGTGGAAGTAGTGCAAGCTATTCAAATAACTTAGTTCCATCTTAGTGAGTTGGGGCTGAGTTGGTCCTAGAGAACAAACTTCAACCCAAAAAACCAAAAAGACACTCCACCTTTCGACCTACACTTTTGCATGAACCTAAATAGTGCAAAACAACTCAACATGAGGTGAGAAACATGATTCCAAAGTAATAATAAAAAAATTACACGAGGAAATAAGAAGAAACTAGAAGTAATAAACAACTGTAAATGAAGAGTGTAAGTTTTACCAAAACCTCACGTTCTGATACCATGAAAGAGGGATATGCGAGAACCGGTATCAAAACAATGCACTATGATGAAGTTTGCACTCAATGGTAACATCGTAGCTCGTAACGTGATAAGAAATATTAAAACAATGGAAATAATATGCAAATAAGAAAACAGGTCTGCTCATTCTCATAGATCGAAAAAAGGAAGTACAAATAGGGGTGTTGTGTAACCCCATGCCTAAATAAGGAAATAACCCCTATGACACCACTGACGCATATGACGTGACTGATGCATATGACGCCACTAAAGGAGGAGTTACAATTCTAAATAAGGAATGTAACTCCTATGACGCACTGACGCAAATGACAATGATAGATTCTATGATAGAATTTGACACTTGTCATTTGACTCCCTAAGACCTATGACTCTCGCAAGGTGAGATGACTCACCATGTGATGTGGACAATGACTAGGTAGGTCACACACACCAACAAAATATATACTATAAATAATTCTTCTTTGTGTTTGTAAATAAGGCAAAGATTGTTAGTTAGCCTAGGTTTTGCTTTGATGTAGTTTCCTTTCTTTATGTTTCCCTTTCTTTTTGCTTTGTTTTTCTGGTGGTAGTAACTTAATATTTTTCTAAAAAAATTTATATGCTCAGAGGACCACGCATCATTTTTGTGTGGGGTGGAGTGATATGACAATCTTGGAAGCCATGGTTGTTGATGACTCAAGTTGAAAAATCAAAAACACATGGATTGGAAGATCCACATAGAAGAGGTGAACATAAGGGAAGGATGGTGTCAAAAGGATTTATAGAAACCACGTATAAGAATGAAAAGCACATGAACAACATGAGGTAGGCGATGTTAAAAACTAATATTAGGACATAGAGGAAGAACGCCTTCATTATTGTAAGTGTGTGCATAAGGAATTTTAGTCGGTAAGGGGTTTTGCATGCCTAAAGGTTACTAAAGTTTTTAGCATAGTATTGAGCATGGAGGAAAAGCGTTGAAGGTTGGCATTGGAAAAATTCACCTTTATTACAAAATTACTTTGGTAGGTGGCATGGAATTTATTACGGAGAAAATAAAAATTTATAAATAGAATATCGGGGTGTGTTATTTCCTACCTTTGTTTTAAGTTATTAAAGAGCTCTCACAAGCTAGGGCATCCTCATGAAGACGTTTTGAGAATATTTTTGAATATTTATGTGCATAGATAGTTTTATAAGTGAACCGAGTGGAAAAGGAGTACACGGGCACAAGTGGAGAAGGTTGGTGTAAGAATCCATGGGTGCTATACCATCTTGTGGAAAAGGTTTTTCCAAGTTATGGTTTCATATCTAGGGCACGAGATTTGAAGGAATTTTTACAAAGGACCTCATCCACAAAGTTGAGCAGAGCTAGACTAGGGGAGAGGAAGAATATTTAAGGACCCAATGAAGGAATGACACTAAGGAAAGTAGTAAAAATTTCACCAAATAATGGAAAGAGAAAGGGAAAAAATTATTTATACCACTTTTCAATGAAGAATGGTACATGGAAATGTAGTCGGATGGTGTATTACATGGTAAAGAATGGGTGTCTCATGTTAGAAAGATGGACGTCGTTGATTACAACCATCGAGAAAGCAACATGAATAATGAGATGACCACTAGAACCAGATTTTCCCTACTAAGAATAGGACACCGAGATGGAATGCCTATCTATGACGACAAAGTGAAGGTGAAAATGGAGAAGGATGGGTTGTTGAAACTCTATGAGTTTCCTATTTTGATAAGCCTAAATGATTATACCAATGGTTGATGTCATGTGTGCATGATGAATATCACTTCATTTTCATAGGTTAGAGGATGTGCATAACCCCATCTAATTTCTAAGTTCACTAGCCTTATCTACGTGAAGGATAATCATTGGACGATGATTTGGGAGACAAGGAAGCCATTAAGAAATACTGTTAAGGCTTATGACTACAAGAAAGGTTCATGTTACTTCAACATTTACGTAATTACCGACCGTGATGAGGATGGTTGCATGCTTGTTCACAAATTTTAATGGGAAAGAGAGATGGACAAAGATAAAAAAATTCCTAGTTGAATGTATATCACAATATTTTGGAGGGGACCATCTATAACTTCTCATCTTTCATTGCAGACGAGATTATAAACATCACACACGATGGAGATAAGATCATGTTAGGTAATGTCCTCCTCACCATTATATTTTTAGAGATTGGACTTCCCGATGGGATAGATAAGTTTGTTTGGGAATACCATATGAGAACCCCTCCCGCCAAGAGGTTTCAATAGTATACTTGTGACACCATGACAACCGCTCATAAGGAGCACCTAGAAAATTAGTATGCGTGGATGCATGACTCATTCAGGGATGAATGGAGAATACCCAAACAATTACCTTCATTATTGCAAGGAGAGGTTTTGTTTACCATATATCAAAATTTTGTATCAGCATATTTACTTTAGTGAATGGCACCAAGAGTCCTTGGTGTAAGTTTCCTTTCTCCTTCACACAAAGTACTACTAGCCGGGGTAAATTGATTTAAGGAGGTAAAGAAACTTAGGTTTGAACTAATTGTAGTAGATCAAGATTACCATGAGATGCACAAGAAGTTAGTATACCCCAAAAAGTGTTCCTATGTGGAGAAGTATGTCTCCCATGACATGCGCATGTTGAGAAAACTAGTAACCTTTTACCTATTGCAAGGAGGAAAACAAAAAGGGTATATTTGAGCACCTAAGGTGTAAGTATAAAATAGGTTCTCATATTGAAGATGATGTCTCCATTCTGAGAATACCCCCCGTGAGGAAAAAATTTTGTGCCAAGGAGAAGGGAAAGAGAAGGGAGGCTACTAAGAAAAAGGCACCAAGCACGTAAAGACATTAAAAATTTTGGGCATAGGAGTCGAAACATGCACAAGTACTTATCTACCGAAGAGGTCTCCCTATTACAAAAGAGTCAAAGTAAAAGGAAGAGTAGCTGGTAAAGGAAGAGTCACTCAAGAAAGAAGAAAGAGAGAAGTCCCCTGAATTGGAGTCACCAGTAAGGAAGAAGCAAAGGGTGACAAAAGGGTTTGACTCAGAGAAAATGAAAGCATGGAGGCTAACAAGGGAAATGAAGATGATGAAGAGTGTGGTGAGGCTCAAAATCATCTTGTGTATGATGTACATGAGTCGAGAGGAAGAAGGAAATGAAGAAAGGGATGAGAATAAGGAAGGCACTCATGACAAAGGGGGTAGTGAGGAAGTAGACATGAAATTTCAGAATACCCCTGACCTTGATCGAGGAGTAGATGGATAACACTAGAGAGGGATGTGGAAGGTATTATCCAATATTAGGTGGAGCACAAAGTCAGAGAGAATTTTCGAAGAAGTTCTAAAGGAGGTTGAGGAGAGTGCAAGTGTAGGAAAGGAGTATGGGAGCATTGGTGAAGACCCTAACTTAGCAATAAGCTTCCCTACGGCAACAAGCATGGGTGGAAAGACCATAGTAGTGGTGTAGGAACATAGATGAATTACATTAATGATTGAAGCAAAGTAATATGCATGCACTTCAAATTACCATGCCCACCAACCAAATCCTTTTTTGGTCTTATTTTGATGAAGAGGGTGCATACCCACACATGAGGAAAATATTATCTTGGGCTTTTGATTCCCACATTGATGAACCCGAGTTCGAGGTAAATCGAGATGCTTTGATGAAGATACCAGATTCCAAGGATTAAACCCTCTTGTAAATTCCCAACAAATTTGAGATGAGAAAGTTTGCAACATGCTCAATAAAGTATTAGTGGATGTATAAGCAAGAATATTTGGTAAAAATGACATAATTAGCATCTTGGAGGAAAATCTTGAGAAAAAGAGTGAAGATATAATTGAGTGGGACAAGGAGATAAAATAGAAGGAATTGATCAATGCATAGTTGAGGTGTGATATGAGGGATGAAATGGTAAAGGTGCATGAATTCCACAAGAAGATAAAGTCCATTTCAGATTCCATTATCTTGAAACACCTAGACTTGGCCCCACCTAATTAGAAATACGAGTCAACCATGCACTACTTGGAATACTTGAACCACGGATCCTCACATGATGGAAAGACAACCACTCGCATTAGAGTTAATAGAGGGGTGATGGAACACCATAAAGAGGAGGAAAATATGAATATTGGGGAGATAATTAATTGGTACTTCTAGCACCTTTCCATAGTAAATACCGCCACACAAATGGCTGAAGCTATGTATGACAATTGTGACAACATAGACAGGTGGTAAGCAAGCATATCGGTTTATACATATGAGGTGGATTAAAGAATTTTTATAGAAGAGAAAAGGTAATAGGGTGGAGTGTAACAAGATCCTAGCCAAAGTTGAGAATAAGTTGGAAGAAATTGAAACCTTGCGGGTTTTAGTTAAGAATAGGCTAAAGGAACTATACCCCAAGTCACTCGTAGGATCGATGCGCTAGGTGATCTTAGTAAGAAAATGGAAAACATTGTAGATACACTAAAAGATAAGAGCAATGAACTAAGTTTTGATGAAGTAAGCGCATTTTTGGGTGACCTACTTCAGCATGTGTAGGGAGAAGTGGATTCTGGAAGAAGATTGAGGCATCCTTAAAGAAGGAGTTCCCAATCCTCATGCATAGTAGCATATTATTTCATTTTCCATTCTTTATTTATTTCAATTCCACTATTCTTTATTCTTTGAAGAAGTAGAATGTTCCCAAGGATGGAGAACATGTGTAGTGTGGGGTGATGTTGGACCCTAAATATTGGCTAAGTACCAAAATATGTGCATGCGTAGTAGATCGAGATAAATAGAAGGCGTTTAGGTAAAAGCATGTAGTAAAAGGGTTTAAGAAGGGTATAAGTGAAACTAGTGGCGTGTGGGAGGCAAAACAAGGGTTTAAAGGACTTAGCCATATTTGACATCATGGAGTCACTTGAGGAAAAATGTGAGGACCCAACTAGGCATGATAAGTGGATAAGGTGCCAGCCTGGAACCTTAGAGGTCAAGAAAAGGATATTCCACATAGGGAATATTCCTAGAGGCATCATTACAATTAGTGGAAGGTTTTGAAAAGAGAATAAATATTCACCAATGGAGGACCATATTGACACTTGACACATGATCTACTTAGGAGAGAATTCATGGTAGTGGACACTAATCCTATTTAAAGAAGTGGTTGGGATAGGAATAAGAGAGAGACATGAGAAGAAAAATAGAGAGAAGGAAGGTAACAAGGTTTTGTAGAAATGTTAGGAAATGCCAAGGGTTTGGTGCTCACGGTGCTAGGTTTTAGAGTTCTTAGAGCTAGATGGTTATAAGGGATGTCATTAATCATATGTATGGGTATTAGGTCTCTAACAAGGGCTATAATGGGAAAGCATAGTTAGGATCTCGATATAATAGGTTTGCATATGGGTTAGATCTTTATCATTTGATGTATATAGTCTAAGATGACCCCTTTAAATGTAGTATGGCTATCAAAGACTATTTTTAAAACAATATAAATGGATTTATTCTATACATATTGTTTATTGGTGTAAATATTCATATTATTTGGCTTGTCATGACTCAGATCTAGTTTCTTGTGTTTCATATAATGTTTATTTGGAATGCCAATCCATCTCATAAAAAAAACCATATGCAGCTATAAATGACTCGGTGAAACACCGATCTCTCATTCCATGACTTGGTATTAAACCGATCTCTCATGTTAACTTAATAATGTGTATACTATGTATACTTGGTTCCTTTACCATTTTAAGGGTACCCAAGTGTTTTGTTCTAAGAAGTCTATCTGAATATCATTACCGATATTCATCTTGAAATCCTACATCTTAGACTAGGTGACATAGGAAAATGCAACCAACAACTTGTGATACTTTGGCCAAAGTTTTTAAACATGTTTAACATGTTTACATTCCTAGATGACATACTCATCGAAAGGAATATGTCCCTCACCACACTTGTTCTATTATCTAGAATGGTCTTTCCTGACTTCTATCAATTCAATCTGATTCAAGGTTTCACACTAGACAAGGGAAAAACATGCACTAGTGTGGAAGACTACTCATGGTGACTAAGGATACATAGACATACTCAATCGAATTACATTGATTGGGTGTGTCTAGTTACCCTAAGTCAACATGAGTTGACCTCAACACTAGATCATGTTTCTATCCCTATTTAGGGTGGAACCATGATCCAATCATCCACTTATGTCAATCGAGTTAATCAAACTAAGTGGGGTGTTGAGGCATAACAGATGCATCATAGTATCCTCGTAATGACCCCTATCATTATGAAGTTACTATGCCACGCAAATTTGCTATGTTCCAACATCCAACTGAGTTTCCTCAACTGGACTAACATACTTAAGATTATAAGTTTATTAACCCAATTAATCATTGTCTTAAAGATTAATGATAACAATGCTTTAAGAGTCAACTAAGCATCATTTAACCTAAAAGGTTACAAGGTGTAAATTACATGAGAGGTAGGTATGTAGATAAAATATTGCTTTCCTAACCATTCCAAATACATGTTTAAGTTTATCTTAAATGTATCAACTTATATCATATAATGACATGATTGATCTCAATGTTATGAAGGTGTGTTCATTAGATCTTTTCTTACTTTAGTTTTAGCTTAAAACAAGCTTATTTAAAACTTTTACTTTAGACTTCATAATGTTGAAGTCTAAATCCTTTTTAGTTCCTTTTTAAGCATCCATATTTGATTAAAGAAATCTGCCTAAGGAAAAACACAATCAACCATCCTCATAATATATTCATAACACTTAACAAGATCTTAAATAAATCTCTTTGATTAATTACAAGGAAAATATCCTTTTTCCTTTATCAAGGACTAATGTCCAATTATGAAAATAGATCACATATGTTTTAATACAACAAATAATTCATACACATATATATAATTCAATCATATTCCCTTTCTATTATTTTAAGGATCTACTCAAGAGTATCAACTCTTAGTTGTGCTCTTTTACATGAAAATAAATCAACTAATATTTCAGATCCTTAATCCAATAGTCTTATATATTATAAGAACTATAAGTTTCTTAATCCCATATCACATAAATACTAAACTTTCTTCCCCTTCATGAATGATATTACTTAATAATATATCACAATTTATGCCAATGAAAGTATCACAATAAAACAATAATCAACAATCATCAAGCCATTCATTTATCAAAAAGGGAGTGATCCACTCACTAAACTTAGGAATATTTCAAGGATTACAAAATGTCATTGCATCAATATAAAACTAGTTTTATTACATCTTTTTTTTCGAAAAAAGTACATTTCAAGTAATGTCGCTACATAATCATCATAATAAAGAGACAATTTCTTTAGTAAAATAGATGTAACTTTCTATATGTCTTTCTCCTTTCATATTTTATGAAATCCATCTACAAAATTGTTAGCATGAGTCAGTTCATATGAACTGAGCATGATAAGTGCTATAACATTAAAACATTTGCTTTTATCTAACTATTTCATAAAAGGAACCTTGTTGTTTATGAAATAGTTCCAAAATCACAAAATAAGATTAACAAAAGACTTTCCCAAAAGATTACAAACCAAGAAGGAGAGAGAAATATTATGAAATCTATAAGTAATGTATAAGAAAGAACTAATTAAATCATCATAATTAATCCTATCTCCACATCCATATGAACTCATTACAACATGCTAGAAATCAAAACAACAATATTAAAGAAGGGAGAAATTCATATTTCCAATCCTAATCTTATCTTCTCAGTCAAGTTTCCAACTTAAGTTCCTCAACTCAACCTATTCTGAATTTTCAAGAAGAAGAAGAAGTACAAATATATAAAACTACCTTTTAATAATAATAAATATATTGTTTTGTTATTCAAAAGTTAACAACCTAAATATAACTAAAAAGATCAACCAAAAATCTAAATACATTCCATCAAACAATCATAACTATATAAGCTCAACACAAAGTCTAAAAATTAGATTGATCAAGAATAAGTCTCAACATTACAGGTAAGGAAGGTTTATCCAACTAAAGATTAAAAACAAGACCAACATAACTCACTGATAAAAGTTCCCTACAAACCTGAATTCATTTCAGAGTTAGGATCTTAAGTGATCAATACATAACAAATATTCAGGCTTCCCAAAAACATCAACATCTAAAAGGTTCCCTAAAGGCTTTCATTCCAACCCAAGTTTAGAACTCAATACTACAAGTCATAGATAACATTAAGTAGTCCCTTATATATCATTAACAACATAATTATTATTCAATGCTAATGTCAAAGACATAATAGTCAATTCCAAGCTTTATAATAGATCACAATCTTATCCAAATGATGGACTCATCATCTTAATGAAAGGATCCAAATAATGAATGAAACAAACAAATAATAGACAACACAATACACCAACCATCCCAAGGAAGTCATACACTAGATTCAACAGTATCATGGTCATGAAGATGACATGATAACTCAAGGTTCCAAGATAATATGAACTACAAACAAGAAATGAATGCCGATATACACCCACATATTTCCAAGTTCCACAAACTCAAAAGTTGGAAACAACTCTTAAAAGAGAATCTCTTAAAGGAACAATACTTCCTCATCATGGAAGAAGACATAGTTTATCTAGATCACAACAACACTAAAACCTTTTTTAAGTTATAATAAAGCTTAAACAATCAACCAATGTTTCCTCCTTTTTAGGGTAACCCAAAAGGGTTTGAGTTCCAAGTAACTCATCAAAAAAAAGGAAGGAGAAAATATCATAACTTAGTTCAAAATGGTCACCAAAAGAAATTATAATCATCCAAACAAGAAGGGAAGAGAGAGCATAACAATAATCTCTTCAAAAAAAATTCACTTACACAAGATCAATAATCCTTTGCAAAATTTCCAAGATCAAAAATATCTACTAAGGAACCACAAGCCCAAAATGGGTTTAAAAAATATAAATAAAACGCAAAAGAACAAAACCAAAACATTCACAGGCATACTTTCCAATTTGACTATCATCCCAAATAAGGTTTACAAAAAAAAAAAGATTTAATATAGTTCCCATTTGGGGAAGAACCCAAAATAAGTATATCTCATATCTAAAAAAACTATATATTCCTTGCAAAAAATAAAAATACAGTCACAAAACAAGTCAAACAAAATAATGGGTCCTCACTTCACCATCATCAACAAGAAAAAGACCAAAAATGTAGAACACAAGATTTTCTTAAGTCACAAGCATAAATCTTAACTGCCCAAACAAATGAAGTCTCTATAAAGTTAGTTTTAAACAACAACAACAATAAAGAGAGCATTCTAAGCCAAAATCTACAGATTTCAACAAAAACCAAGCTACTTATTAATGCATATACAATCTTCATTCCAAGTATCCATTCAACAGAGAAAAACACAGATCCATTTCAATGCCAAAGAAGGTTCTACTGCAAATAAGCTAATCACAACTATAAATAATAATACAACCTAGATTTCATATTCCACAACAACAAAAAAATCATTATGCATCCAAAAGAACCAAGTCAAACACCATTGAAGAAAGGAAAAAAACACAAAACCAGAACCAAAAGTTTCCAAAAGAGAAGAGTTATTTTAATGAAGACATTTAAATAAAAGTAGAAGACTTAAAGAGATAGGGCCTATCATGCCTGATAGAGCTCATGTCTTCTATTCCTTGTTGCAAATCTTCAAGCAGAGCCTCGATAGAAATATTTCCATGAAAATGCCAAAACAGCTCTAAAACTTTCTTTTCCTTCTTCTTATAACTTCCTAGCCTTATTTCCATTACCATCACCACCATGCAAGGTGAAATAATCATGCAAAATTCAAACTAGAGGTTCAAAAATAAAATCCACATGCAGAGCTAAAAGCTCACAAAAACCAAATGAACAATGAAAAACCAAAAAACCATTCTTTCTTCCAACTTCCCCTACTTCCTAGGGTAGTTTTTCACAATTTCCAAGATCAATTAATGCAAACAGACTGATAAAGTCCTTCCTTATCTCCCACCTCCACCAACTCATGTTTGGCTATGACCAAGTTTAAAATCCATGCAACTAAAACTTTAGTAGAGGTGCCAACTCATCATCCTACTAAACCTTCATGCACTCGCCAAAATTGGTGGCAACAAAGAGTTTAAAGCCCATTAAATCCTCATAAATACTTAGAGGTTGGTGCCACCGACATCCCATTGTATGTCATCCATGCCATCCCTTTAGGTTAGTCCAAGTATTAGGTTAGGTTCATAACATTAGATTAGAAACCAACTTAGGTCCTTAGGTTAAAGTTTATTAGTTTAGTCTTAGGTTATCCTAGTTACATGTCTTAGGATCCCCTTTCTAATAAACAATCCTCATTAATAAAAGAACCTAGTAACTTAGGATAAGCTTACAACTTAGGAACTTAGATTTAATTAGGTTCCCTTAACAATTATTAAAATTGTCAATTAAATCTTACCAAAAGAAGAATCAAAATGATGTTCAAGGATCACATAAGAAGGATGTGAGAAATAGAGGTTACCAGTGATCCCAAGACAATCCTAGGGTTAGAAATCAATATTCTACCCAGCTCGATCAAGATGACCTCAATGTCATGAAATTGAAAGCATGCCTTGGATCACTAAAATTGATCCAAGGTATAGCTATCCGCATCAGAGATCATGAAGACTGAAAGCACAAGTTCAAGTGCAATAAATACTATGAATGAGTTTAAGTTGAATCAATTTCTTCTATCCACATGCAAGTGAATCATTCAACATAAGAAGGAATGAAATACTTCATTTTAAATTCAACATAGACATGGAAGAATTGTATCTATTTTAGAAGATAACATATTATCTACAACAAACATGATTACTTAGTTCACAAGAGTACACCATCTTCAGATAAGAATCACATATCAACATTGCAACTTGAGTACAAAAGTCATCATAGATATCAACCATGTTAGAGGCATTACATACCTCCCTCCTAAAAAGCATCATCATCCCGATGATTAACTTAGTCCACATTTTAAACAAGAAAAATAATCATAATTATAGTTCTTTTATCCATAAGTTCTCAAACAAAAACCAGATTTGAGAAATTCAAATTTTCATAATTTATTACAGCATTAAAATAGTTGTTCCAGTACTAATAAAATATAGTACCTACCCAAAATTGGCAAGAATTAAAGATAGCTTAAAAAAAGTCTTTAATTGTTTCCAATCATCAGAACTAATTATGTTCAAATAAATGAGGAAAAAAATTTTCATGTCCTCAAGGTTTTCCCATGTTGCACTTTCTTCATTAAACTGGTCCCATTGAACCTTGCATTGACTAATTTCATGATTTCACAAGTGCAACTAGTGAGTTTCCAACACTCTTATGGGTTCAACCATGATTATTCCTGGGTCTTGGACCTACAAGGAATCCCAATTTAACACATGTGATAAATATGAAAATGTATTTCTTAAGAAAATAAATATGGAAAACATCATGCATTCATGAAAAAGTGGGAGGTAATGCTAAATGATAAGCTACAGGGTTGATTACTTCAATAATCTTGAAAGGTCCCACAAAATGAGGTGATAATTTGGCTACCTTTCCAAAGGTTATAGAGCTCTTTTTAGGCTTAACACGTAAAAGACCTTTTCACCAAGTTCAAATTTCTTATCGATCCTTTTCAGATCTGCATAAATTTTCTACCTATCAACTTCTTTTAATCATTCACGAATCATTTTAACTTTTATTCCATTTAGTAAGGATTTTAGGTCCAATTACCTCTCTATCTTCAATGTTATCCCAACTAACTGGAGTTTTGCATTTCCTTTTGTACAATGCTTTGAAAGGTGCCATTTTCAAAGAGGCATGATATGTATTATTATTGTAAAAATTCAACTAAAGGAAGTTATTCTTCCCATTTGTACTATTGATCCATGTAGTACATTCATAACATATCTTCCAAAACTTGATTAACTCTCTTAGTTTGACCATCTATTTCGGATGGTATGTGGAACTAAAATTTAGTTTTGTTCCTAAGGTTGCATTTAGTGTTTTCCAAAAATGAGATGTCATTCTAGGGTCCCTATCAGATATAATCAATTTAGGTACTCCATGTAATCTAAAAATTTCATGCACAAATATTTTGCTAAAATAAGTGAATCATCCTTAAGATTACCAACAATAAAATGTGCTACTTTTGTCAGTTTATCAACAACAACTAAAATAACATCATGTTTATTTCTTGACATAGGAAGTCCCCTAAACAAAATCCATGCTAATTACCTACCACTTATATTATGGTATGCTATGAGGATATAATAAACTAGTTGGGTGCATATGCTCAACCTTAACATGTTGACATTCCAAGCAAAGTGTGAAACAAAATCAGTTATGTCTTTTTTCATCCCTTTCCAAAAATATTGTTGTTTTACATCAGCAAGCATTTTTTTAATACCGAGGATGTCCTGAGTAAGGTGAATTATGAAATTCCATCATTAAATTTTCCTTAACTCATTTCCAAAGGTACATACACCCACTTTTCATATCTCAAAATTCCTTCATTATCAAAGTTAAAACCTTTATATCTTGCATCATTTGGATCTGCAGCAAGTGTTGTTTTTACCTACTAAAAGTAAAAATCAGATTCCATGATACTTTTTACCTCATCCTTAAACTGAGTTCTCAAAGTTATAAGTGTAAAAATATGTTTCCTATGACTTAGTGCATCTGCCACTTTGTTTTCTTTTCCTTTAATGTAACTTATGTCAAAATCATATTGTGACAAAAACTCTAACCATCTTCATTGTCTTGCATTCAGATTTGGCTGAGTGAAAATATACTTCAGCCCAAGATGATCAATATTTAATTCAAAAGGCCTTCCTAGAAGATAATGTCTCCATACTTGAAGTGCATGAACTATGGCAAGTAATCTCTAGGTCATGGGGAGCATAATTCAACTCATGTAACTTGATTTTTTCTGCTCTCATATGTTATAACATGATCATTTTGTAATAAAATACCTCTAAGTCCTTCACCAAAAGCATCTATAACTACTGTAAAGTTTCCATTTAGATCTGGTACAACCAAAATAGGTGCAGATGTTAACTGATCCTTAAGAGTTTTAAATGTTGATTCACATTTATCACTCCACACAAACTTCTTGTCTTTCTTTTGTAATGAAGTTATTGGAGAAATGAATTTTGAAAAGTCCTTAACAAATTTTCTATAGTAACCAACAAGCCCCATGAAGCTTTTGACTTCATGTACATTTTAGGTGCAGGCCACTTAGTTATGGAAACAATATTTGATGGATCAACTGTTATTCCATCCTTACTTATGACATGTCCTAAATAGTGAACTTTTGTTTCATAAAAAGAACATTTGGACAACTTACCATACAATCTTCTCTTTCTTAAGATTTCAAGTACTATTTTCAAATGCTCATGATGCTCATCAATGCTTTTAGAATAGATAAGAATATCATCCAAGAATACAAGTACAAACTTTTCTAGGTACTCTTGAAAGATATTATTCATTAAATTCATAAAATTTGTAGGTGCATTTGTCAAACCGAAAAGGTAAAACTATGAATTCATAATGTCCATACCTTGTTCTAAAGGTTGTTTTATGAATATCTTCATCTTTGATTCTTAATTGGTGATACCCAAGAATGAAGATCTATCTTAGAATATATTGATGCACCACACATCTGATCAAACAAATCATCAATTCTAGGAAGTGGATATATATTTTTGATTTTTTCTTTGTTTAACATCCTATAATCAATACAAATTCTAAGTGTTCCATATTTCTTTTTCACAAAAATTTAGGTGCTCCCAAGGTGAGACACTCGGTCTTATCAAACCCTTAGAAAAAAGTTCTTGTAACTATGCCTTAAGCTCTACCAGTTCAATGGTATTCATTTGATAAGGTGCCTTGGAAATAGGCTCAGTTCTTGGTTTGATTTCAATCGTGAAGTCAAACTCTCATTTGGGTGGAAGACCGGGTAGTTCTTCTAGAAACACATCACTGAAATATCTTAACAATGGAAATTTTTCCAAGAAATCACTATCCCCTTAGTTGTTTCAGAAATTTTTACTACATACAAAGTGTAGCCTTTATTTTTGGCCTTTTTAAGTTACATAGCTGACAATTTTCTAACTAAAATTTCTCGTTTTACCCCTTAGATGTCTGTTGTTTTTTGTAGATCATCAAGACAACTAATGTGTTTTTCAAAACAATCAATTTTTCTTTATGATCAGTAAGCTAATTAACACCTATTATGACATCATATGACCCCAAAGGAGAAACATAAAGATCTACTTTAGTGGAAAAACTAGGTAATTCTAGGACTGCTCAAAAAGACATTTACTAACAATATGGACAACATTATTTCCATAATGTACAAGTCAAGATTTTTCCATTATTCTAGCTTTTATTTTTAGTTTTACAACTAATTTACTAGAAATAAAGCATTCAAGTAGCTCCAGTATAAAATATAGTAATAGGCATACCAAATAATTTACTTGCACTTCTATGGGTGTAACTTACTTTTTAGCTTGTTTATCAACTACTGCAAAGCATGTATCTTATGCTGTTGATTATTGTCATCTTTCTTTAGAGGGAACTAATTTTCATAGTGATCCTTACCATAGTTGAAACATCCCCCTACAGGTCCTATTTTTGGTTCAAATTTATTTCTAGCCCTGAAATTATTGTTTGTCCTCCATAGGACTTTTGTCCATTGTTATTATTCTTTACGAAGTTGTTTTGAACATTTGTAGCAGGTTTATTTTTGTTGTTTTCTTATTATTATCAGCTAAAAAACTTATTTTTAGCACCAAAATTTTTCCATGCCCCCTTTTTGGGTGCAAGAGATGAAGAAGAATTAGGAATTTTCTTACGGTTCTCTTCCTTATGGGCAGAAATTGCTTTTAATTTATGTTCCTACCGAATGGATTTTTCTACAACCCCTTCCATGGTGGTTGGGATGTGAAAATCTACTTCACCCCTTATGATAGGGTTTAATCCCATAATAAACTTACATATCCTAAAATTCTCATTTTGATACTGAGGCACGTACTTAAGAAGTTTAGTAAACCTCTCCCAGTACTCTATTATAGTTAATTTTCCCTGAATTAAATTCTGAAATTCAGTCATCTTCTGATCATAATAGAGTTGTGGTAGCCAACGTTGCCTAAAGTAACTCTTAAATTGATCCCAAGTGATGCTTGATTCATCAATGTTCAATTCAGCCTTATGGTTGTCCCACCAGGAGGATGCCTCATGGGAAAGCTGATAAGCTCCCCATACTACTTTTTTTTCCTTTGAGAAGTTCCTTATTGCAAATTACTTCTCCATTTCATTGAGCTAGTTCTTAGCTCCATCCCCTAGTGTAGTGCCATCAAAATTTGGTGGACTTATCCTCTTTATGTCATTTATGAGTTTAGTTGTTAATCTTTCTTTTTATTTTCAAGTTGATTAGGTACATTTGCATTTGCATTCGCAACATTATTATCTGTTGCATTGTTATTATCAATGCCCAAATTTCCAACATTGGTATTGCCCTGGAGGTGGCTGATTTTTATTACCAACATCTTCTTCCTCCTCATTACCCATAATGTTGTTGTTCAAGTATACCAAATGATATCTTGTGTCCAACAAGACATCAAGAATCTCATCAATTTTTTGGGTGGTAGCTTCCTCTCCACCTAGGATGTGGGTTATTTGTCAGTACCTCCCCTTATTCTAACAATTTTTGTTAACAAGAAAATTAAGTTTTTATCAGATATGGACTCAATAGGTCCAATATCTACAACTTTATCTCTATGATAGTAAGATGTAACATCCTCATTTAAAGACTTTAGAAATAATGGATTTTTATTTTTTTTTAAATCTTACATAATGTTCTCTATTCTAAATTGATACAATTAGAACACATATCACAATGCCAATCCATCTCATAATGAAAAACCATATGCAGCTGTAAATGACTTGGTGAAACACTCGATCTCTCATTCCATGACTCGGTATTATATTTATCTCTCATGTTAACTTAGTAATGTGTATACTATCTATACTTGGTTCCTTTTACCCTTTTAGGGGTACCCACGTGTTCTGTCTAAGAATCCTATCTGAATATCTATTACCAATATTCATCTAAAATCTTGTATCTTAGACTAGGTGACATAGGAAAACACAACTAGTACCTTGCGATACTTTGGAAAAGTTTCTAAACATGTTTAACATGTTTACATTCCTATATGTCATACTCGTCAAAAGTAATATGTCCCTCACCACACTTGTTCTATTATCTAAAAAGGTCTTTTCTAACTAATCCAATCTGATTCAAGGGTTCACACTAGACAAGGGCAACAACATGCACTAGTGTGGAAGACTACTCTGGTGACTAAGGATACTTAGACATACTTAATTGACTTACATCGATTGGGTGCGTCTAGTTAGCCTAAGTCAACATTAGTTGACCTCAACACTAGATCATGTTTCTATCCTGTTTAGGGTGTGTTGGTCGTCAAATAGGACTTTTTAGAAGAGCAACAGTTAGGGGACAAGAAGTCCCTCCTCTTTAATGGGAGAGGTTCCCTTATTCAGAAACGAACTTATTTACAAATGTACGGGACATGATTTGTTGGTTAAACTTGGATACCACGAAAGTGTTTTCTATGAAGGTCATCAATTACAAAAGGATTTGAGGAAATGAGAGCATGGAAAAAAGCGAGAAAGGCAAACATGCGAGAATTATAGATATCGAGTAATTCTTTATGTATGCGAAGTCATAGTGAATTGAAAACAAGATCATTCGTATAGAACAAGTAAGATGGAATTTAAAGACACAAAGTTACGTAAATAACACATGCGAGAAACGCAAAGTTTCTTAACGTAACACAGATTCATTATCAAGGAAACAAAGTTCCTTCTTGGTTATGCAAGATCACCGTGCTTTACAAAGTTGAAGAGTATGCAATCGATGAGACTAATGAATTTGAGATAAATGATCTTCACAAAGAAAACAAATGAAATCTTAGAGAGCAGACGAGAGATCGAGATAGACAAAGAAAGGAAAGTCCTTACGTATTGATTTCTCTATAATCTATTTACACTTGCGAGAAAATATGCCAAGTTCTTCCTCCTTGCAAAATGGCGTGCAAAGAAGGCCATTATATAGCTTACAAATCAGTTATTCTTTTAAGCTTGCTTCTTTAACCGAGAATAGTTAAGGACCGCCTTGATCGTAACGCCTTAACTTCTTACAAAGAAAATGGAAAAAGAAAGGAAGAAGAGAAAGAACAAGGAGAAGAAGACGGTGGCGATCATTGAGAGGACCCACCGTCTTGGAAGCCGCTGCTTGAATTTTCTTCCACGTATCAGCTATGTCCTTGCCACGAGGGACACACCAGAATTTTCATCTTGAGGATGACAATGAATATCTTTGAAAACTGATGTAACCAGCGTCTTGAGAGCTTCGTTCTTACGCATTTGTCCTTGAAATTTGATCTTCGGATTGATAGCATCAGAGCCGCAACTTAAATTCATATTTTAGCATATTCGGGTCGAGCGGGAAAAACTAAGTATGAATTGCATTAGGTTCACTTGGGACATGTGAGACACGAATGCATGGAAACTGCGGTTCGGCGATTCGGGTGAAGCAGGAGAAGACACACAAATGCATTTTGGGACATTTGGGGAAAACGCGCGAAGAACGTGGTTCGGGTGTTTCGGCCAAAATTATAATAGTTTGCATTTTTTTGATTTGGGACAAAGAGCTCGAGTGTACGCGACTCGGGAGTTTGACCGATCGGGGAGCAGAGAGCAATTTGGAACTCGGGACGGTTGGGACAAAATTGCGCGAAGGGCGGTTCGGGTGAATCGGTAGAAAATGGAGCATTTGCCCGATTAACTTTGGGACATTTGGGACATGAAAGCGCGGTTGGGCGAATCGGCCGAAAATGGAACAAAAGGCCCGTTTGAACTTGGGACATTTGAGACAAAAAGTTAGGAGTCTGCGGCTCGGCGGTTCGGGTGAAAATGGAACAACTCGCACTTTTTGATTTGGGACATTTGGAACAAGAAAGTGCGAAATCGTGGTTCGGGTGATTCGGCCGAAAGTGGAACATCTCGCACAAAAAGTTTTGGGACACTTGGGACAAAAGTTAAAGCGGGCCCGAAAATGGAACAACCGAGGATTTCGTAGCCGATCAGGGAGCAGAATGCACTTTCGTACTTGGGACAGGCGGGACAAAAATGTCAAGACAGGCCCGAAATACATACAAAATGACCCAAAACATAGATTTTCTCAATTTTCACGGCTTAGGCACTTTAAAGAAAACACTCATAACTCAAAATTTTGAAATTTTACTTTTATCGAGCGAGGGAATTTTGAGTGGACAACATTTGGCTCATACAGGGATGACTTGGCATAAATTCAAGGAATGAGGCAAGGCAAGAACCTAGACAAACTCGGGAAAGCGGACCGAGTGCCTTATCCATTGGGCCACGAGTCAAAAAAAGAACACCAATACGAGAGGGCAACACACCAAAACAACAAAAGGAAAACACACCAAAAGTAGAGAAGCAAAAAACTTTGTACACGGAATATCTGAGGACTCCCTAATCACCTAGGACTTGAACAACTTGAGATGCCCACTATAAGGAAGTGGGAGAGAAGAACCATCCATGTAATCAAGATAAAAGGAATTCTCACCAGCAAAGTGTCGATCTTGAAAGGTCGAGAGCCACGGGAATCAAATTTTCCATGGCTGCCACGAGGTTCATGTCTTTTGTCCCATAACAAGTATGATGTCTCCAACTTGGAAATCTACGAACCTAGCTTTCTTGTCAAACAGGACCTTTACCTTCTTTGGTGAGCAGATATCCTATCAAGCAACCACCAATCTGTCTTCATTCGGTTTATGCGGGTACATAATTCTCTTATCCAGGCATCACGAAACTAGTATCCTCGATGGCCTTCATTAGGTGCAAGGCTAGCAGCTCCACCATCCTTTGGTAATTGAGCTTCTACTCCATACACCACTTGAAAGGGGGACATTCCAATGGCTCTTTTAGGTGTGATCCTGTCTGCCCAAAGGGCATCATAGAGCTTCTTGTGCCAGTTTCGTTGAGACTCATTGACCAACTTCCTTATGATAGTCACCAGATTTTTGTTAGTGGACTCTGCCTGCCCATTTCCCTGGGGGTAGTAATCTGAAGAATGAGCCAGGGAGATGCCATATCCGTAGCAGAAGTCCATTATCTCAGCTGAAGAGAAATTCGAGGCATTATCTGTTACAATCTTGTTAGGTACACCATACCTTACCAAGATATTCTCCTTGATGAAGTTGCAAACCACTTCGGAAGTAGTGCTCTTAACTGGAATAGCTTCCACCCATTTGGTGAAGTAGTCAGTGGCAGTTAGCACATGAGTGTGACCAGCACTAGAAGCAGGATTGAGTGTACCAATGAAGTCCAAACCCCACTGTTGAAATGGTTCCTCAATCACAACTGGCTTGAGAGGTAAAGAAGCCAATTTAGGTCTTCCCATAAAGGTCTGGCAGGCCTCACATTTATCCACCCACTTGGATGCATCTCTGAACAAAGAAGGCCAGTAGTATCCTCACGGAGTATCTTGTGAGCGATGCCATTGATGAAAAGTGCCCTCCACATGCATGATCATGAAAAGCTGAGAGCAACTTTCTCTGTTGTTCCTTGTCCACACACTTCAAAAATCTCCCATCAAGCCACGCTTGAACAAAGCATTTTCCCATAATACATATTGTACTGATCTCAATTTAACAGTCCTCTTTTCTTTGGCAGTTAAATGAGAGGGGCATTCCCCATAGGTGAGAAAATGGGCGATGTCAGCATACCATTCGTCAACTGAACTAAGGAACAGAACAGTAGGAAGGTCAACTTTCTTTTCCAGCAACTCATGTTTAGCTCCTTCAGCAATGAGCTCACAAAGACCTTTTCCACGAACCAGCTTGGTCGGCTTAATGTCAATGTCATACTCTTGGACCTTAGCAACCCAATTCCCTCTCTTGGATCCAAATTCTTGTTGTGTGAGAATTGACTTAACAGTGGTATCTGGAACCAACACCATGGAGTGAGAGTTGAGGATATAGAAAGCGAAATTGTTTAACAGCTTTGACCACTGCAAAAGCATGTTTCTCCATCATGGTGTATTTCAACTCGTGATCTTTCAGAATATAGCTCATGAACGCAATCGGTAGCTCATGTTCATCAGAGTCTTCTTGAGTCAAGACAGCAGCCAAGGTATTATCTGTAGCATAGCAATAGATGATGAAATCTTTCTTTGAAAATACGGGATGAGCTAAAGCGGAGTTTTAGCGATAGCTCTTTTGATACCTTCAAAGGATTCCTTTCCTTCAGAAGACCAACCAAATGTTTGTTTCCCTTTCATCATTTGAGAAATATTCAAAGTTAACTCTGCAAAATCAGGGATGAACCTTCTTAAAAAATTGATCTTACCGAAGAAGGAGTGCACCCCCTTTTTACTGGTTGGGAGAGGAATTTGCTGGATAGCTTGAACTCGTTCAGGATCAATCTTAATACCATCCTTGGAAATGATGTGTCCTAATAACCTTCCCTCAGTGACACAAAAGACAGATTTTTTAGGGTTCAGAGAGATCCCATGCTCTCTGCATCTCAGCAGAACTGTCTCTAGGTGATCAAAATGATCCGCTCTTGTCTTGGAAAACACTGTCAGGTCATCAAGGTAGATGACAATACACTTCCCTTTTAAGCTTCCAAAAGCCAGATCCATAGCTCTCTGGAAAGTGGCACCAGCATTAATAAGCCCAAAAGGCATTCTCTTGTAAGCAAAGGTGCCCCAAGGAGTAGTGAAAGTTGTTTTATGTTGATCTACAGTATCAACCTCTACCTGATTGTATCCAGAAAATCCATCAAGCATAGATAACATTTCAGAGCCTATTACTGCTTGCAATATTTGATCCATCATGGGCAAAGGATAATTATCTTTCAGAGAAGCCTGATTCAGGTTCCTGAAATCAACACAGATGCGGATCTCACCATTCTTTTTTCTGACAGGCACAATATTTGCAATCCATGTTGAATGGTGAATAGGAAAGATAATTTTAGCTTTCAACAACTTCTGTATCTCCTGAAAGATGGTGTCAGCTACTTTGGGGTTGTATTGTCTCTGTTTCTGCTTGAAAGGCTTAATTCCAGGCTTGAGGGGAATAGAGTGCTGCATATCTTTTGGTTTGAAAGCTTTCAAATCTTCATAAGAGTAAGCGAGAACATCTTTATACCTTTTTAGAAGATCAATTGCTTTTCTCCTCTCATCTGCTGTGCAACATTTTCCAATGTTCACGAACTTGGGGTCAGTAGAACTCCCAATATCAATCTTATCATACTCAGCTGATTGCTGAGGCCCAGAAGAAGCTCTAGATTTCACATACCTGTCATGCTTATCAAATAGTTCCTCCAAACTCACCAGCCCTTTAGGAATCTTGTTTCCTTTGAGTTTAATGCACCCTTCCTGATCTGTTTCTTCTCCTTGGGTGACAGCTTGGCCAAAGGACACACTTTCAGGCGAGGTTGTCACTTCCCTCAAAATACGGTTGTTCAAAATTACCTTTGAGTTCTAGGAAGGAAAGCAAATGCTGATCATTATTGAAAACCTGCCAGTTATTGGTGTTGTCAGGTACACTAGGCCGATGGACCATTTCAATGGTGAATTTGTCCAGAGAGAAATCAGGATGAGGAATCAGCGGTGACCAGAGGCACTAGCGAATCAGCCTGCTTTGTTCTTTTCCCTAGTCTTGCTTGATAGAGAAAGCATCAAGGAATTCAATGGAATCCCAAACTGATTCGGTAATGCTTGACCTCCCATTTTTTTACCGAAAAAGGTTTCTGACTTGCTTTACAATCAGCTCTGCATCACCACGAGCCAGAAGATTCTTCACACCTTGTTCTTTGGCCACTGTAATCCGAGAATGAGAGCCTCATACTCTCTTTGTGTTATTAGTGTTTTGAACTGCAACTTAAATGAAAAAGGATGAAGGACACCTTCCGGTGACACCAGTGAGAACACCGGCTCAGAACCAGGCCGAGGAACAACTTCCATCAAATTCTAAAATCCAAACCCGTTAGGATCTCTAGGAGACACTTTGGGGGTGGGATTTCATCGAGGGACATAATCATGTAGTTGCCATGACCCATATCCTCATAGAGTATTTGTGCTCTAGGATCATCCGTTTTACGCACAATATACTCGGGATTGCTTTTCAAGGCAACAACTTCTTCATTTGTCCATTGTGCAGCACGAGTGCATGCGACCAGATCCATCTGGATTTCCCACCCACATCTTTACGAAGTTCCTACTTAGCAACATCCCATATGAAGGGGGGATATCTGCTACTAGGATGGTAGCCAACACTTTCTTTTCGGGAAAAAGCAAAAGCCACTTGTGCATCTTTAATTCTCCCGACCAGGGGCACTTCTTTACTTTCCATGGAGTAACAGGATCCATAAGTGTGAGTGAGGGTCAGGCCTAAAGCATGAGCTACTTTAGCAGGCATCACATTATCTGAGGCTCCTGAGTCAATGACACAATTACCGAGCCTATGGCCAGCTATAAGAAGTGTTACATAAAATGGTTTAATTTTGTCACCGGGGGAGGTGGCAATTTACTGAGACTTGGTGTGGTGCAGAAGGAGGAGTAGGAAAAAGGCCTTTAGAGGTGGTCTTGGAATGGGAATTAACAAATTGAATCATCTTGGCAAAAGCTTTGGGATGGGTTTGATAGTACTCGGCTTCACGAGATTTGACCTTGGTCTTTTCGGGTGATCAACAATATCAAAAGGATCCGAAGTGGACGGGCCATCATCATTTGGAATTCTAGGCTTATCAACTTTAGGAGAAAAAAGAAGAAGCAACTTTGGTAGCTGGATTGATAGGACTCACTTTGGTGTGAGGCGAAGTAGGGATAGGAGATCCTCTTTTTGCAATCACGGGATAGTTGCCATTGCTGCTCCTTAGATTTTTTGGGGTGTGTCACCTTTCTCCCTCTGCTTTATGCATTCTCGAGTCATGACAGCAAATGATTCTTTGTTCATGTCGCTACCACTTCATCATAATCATCATCGATGCCCTCGGTGGTAAAGAAATTCACTCGAGATCCCTCAAGTTCTCTGCCTCATCATCAAATTCTCTCCAAACTCAAACTTCGTTATCTCATCATCATCCGGTTCTTCCACCTCATAGGTTGCATTCACGGGGAACTTTAACGGGAGGTCCTTCAAGTGCTATCTTGTTTGAGAAAGCGAAGCGATTCTGGGCTGGAAATTTCTCCTCGGAACGTCTGCATAAGGAGCGTGCTGAGCCAGTTGTTTCTTTATAGCAAGAAGATCATTCGCAAGCTTCTGAACTAATGGGTCAGTGTTAGGTCCAGGGGTGGAAGAGGAAGAAGCAGCAGACTTAGATTTGGAAGTGTCTCTTCTCAACTTCCCTGACATGATCAAGTCATCCTCGACACTAACAGCCAGTTCTTGATCCAGAGCTAACGTTCCGAGATTAGCCCTTCTTAGTGCATAACTAACTTTAGGTGATTGGGCATTCAGAAAGAAACATTTTTGAATTTGATCAACGAGGTGGAGTAGTTTGGAATTTTATTTATCAACTCTGTTGAATCGAGCCACAAATTCTCTCATGGGTTCTTGATGAATCTTTTTTTATCGAGAAATTTGGGCAAGCAAAGCATGCACATCTTCTACGCCGGCTTGAAAGCGGTTTTGAAGCGAGTTCTCATCGTGTTCCAGTCGGTGATAGCGTTAGCCGGAAGGTGGTAGAACCAATCAGCAGCATTGTCTTGTAACGTCTCAACGAACAGCCTCACGGAGACGTCTTCATGTTCGACTCCCAGAACTCCACAGGCAACAATGAAAGCTGCGATGTGTTCATCAGGATGCACTTTGCCGTTGCCTTTGAATTTGGGAAGTTCTTAGGTTACCTCTAGGTAACTCATGCAAAGGCTAAGTGAGGGTAAGGGGGGGCCCGACACGATGACCCCATGGTAATGGCGCCGCCATTCTTGGAAAAACGGCTTGGAGAGGAACTTTAACACCAGCGAGGATCAAAGCTCGTAGATTGGGACTAGCAGGTTTTGAAGGAATACCACCCGTAGGACTTCTTTCTTGAACAGGTGGAGTGCTCGTTGAACGAGTTCTTCTATTTCTTGTGGAAGGAAGAGGAAAACCTGCTTTGCTCAAAAGTGAAAGGCGAGAGTCTTGATACCAAGGGTCCTTCTCCCTCGAGTAAAAGCGTGGAGTCACCGAGATCAAAAGATGATCAAAAATTACTGAAGCTGGAATGTGATTTTCCCAGTAGTCGCCAAAAAGCTGTTGGTCTTCAAATAGGACTTTTAGAAGAAACGGTCGATCGGGGACAAGAAGTCCCTCCTCTTTAATGGGAGAGGTTCCCTTATTCGAGAAACGAACTTATTTACAAATGTACGGGACATGATTTGTTGGTTAAACTTGGATACCACGAAAGTGTTTTCTATGAAGGTCATCGATTACAAAAATTTGAGGAAATGAGAGCATGGAAAAGAAGAAAGGCAAACATGCGGAATTATAGATATCGAGTAATTCTTTATGTATGCGAAGTCACCATGAATTGAAAACAAGATCATTCGTATAGAACAAGTAAGATGGAATTTAAAGACACAAAGTTACGTAAATAACATCTGTAAAAACACAAAGTTTCTTAACGTAACACGATTCATTATCAAGGAAACAAAGTTCCTTCTTGGTTATGCAAGATCACCGTGCTTACAAAGTTGAAGAGTATGCAATCGATGAGACTAACGAATTTGAGATAAATGATCTTCATAAAGAAAATAAATGAAAGCTTAGAGCAGAGTGAGAGATCGAGATAGACAAAGAAAGGAAAGTCATACGTATTGATTTCTCTATAATCTATTTACACTTGCGAGAAAATATGCCAAGTTCTTCCTCCTTTGCAAAATGGCGTGGAAAGGCCATTATATAGCTTACAAATCAGTTATTCTTTGTAACCGCTTCTTTAACGAGAATAGTTAAGGACCATGATCATAACGCCTTAACTTCTTACAAAGAAAACGGAAAAGAAAGGGAAGAAGAGAAAGAACAAGGAGAAGAAGACGGTGGCTAGTCTTTGAGAGGACCCACCGTCTTCGGAAACCGCTACTTGAATTTTCTTCCACGTATCAGCTATGTCCTTGCCACGAGGGACACACCAGAATTTTCATCTTGAGGATGACAATGAATATCTTTGAAAACTGATGTAACCAGCGTCTTGAGAGCTTCGTCCTTCTGCCAATTGTCCTTGAAATTTGATCTTCGGATTGATAGCATCAGAGCCACAACTTAAATTCATATTTTAGCATATTCGGGTCGAGCGGGAAAAACTAAGTATGAATTGCATTAGGTTCGCTTGGGACATGTGAGATGCGAATGCGTGAAACACGCGGTTCGGCCGATTCGGGTGAAACAGGGAGAAGACGCACAAATGCATTTTGGGACATTTGGGGCAGCAGCGCGAAGGATGCGTTCGGGTGTTCGGCGAAGTGGAGCAGTTTGCATTTTTTTGATTTGGGACAAAGAGCTCGAGTGCACGCGACTCGGGAGTTTCGGCCGATCGGGAGCAGAGCAATTTGGAACTCGGGGCAGTTAGGACAAAATTGCGCGAAGGGCTTGGTTGGGCGAATCGGCCGAAAATGGAACAGTTTGCCCGATTAACTTTGGGACATTTGGGACATGAAAGCGCGGTTCGGGCGAATCGGCCGAAAATGGAACAAAAGGCCCGTTTGAACTTGGGACATTTGAGACAAAAAGTTCAGAGTACGTGGCTCGGCCGGTTCGGGTGAAAATGGAACAACTCGCACTTTTTGATTTGGGACATTTGGAACAAGAAAGTGCGAAGTACGCGGTTCGGGTGATTCGTAGAAATTGGAACATCTCGCACAAAAAGTTTTGGGACACTTAGGAAAAAGTTCGATGGGCCCGAAAATGGAACAACTTTGGGGATTTCGGCCGATAGGGAGCAGAATGCACTTTCGTACTTGGGACAAAGCGGGACAAAAATGTCAAGCAGGCCCGAAATACATACAAAATGACCCAAAACACTCTGATTTTCTCAATTTTCGTGGCTTAGGCACTTTAGAGAAAACACTCATAACTCAAAATTTTGAAATTTTACTTTTATTAGAGGGGAATTTTGAGTGGCGTAATGACCCTTGTCATTATGAAGTTCTATATGCCAAAAATCTGCTATGTTCCAACATCCAATTGCTTTTCCTCAACTGGACTAAAATACTTAGGATTATAAGTTTACGAACCCAATTAATCGTGTCTTAAAGATTAATGATAACAATGCTTTAAGATTCAACTAAGCATATTTTAACCTAAATAAGTTACAAGGTGTAAATTACACGAGAGGTAGGTATGCAAATAAAATCTGCTTTCCTAACCATTCCAAATACATGTATAAGTTTATCTTAAACGTATCAGATTATATCATATAATGACATGATTGATCACAATGTTATGAAGGTGTGTTCATTATATCTTTTATTACTTCATTTTTAGCTTAAAACAAGCTAATTTAGAAAAATTACTTTAGACTTCATAATGTAGAAGTCTAAATCCTTTTAGTTCCCTTTTAAGCATCCATATTAGATTAAAGAAATCTTCCTAAGGAAAAATACAGTCAACCATCCTCATAATCTATACTTAAAAGGTTCTTAAATAAATTTATTTGATTAATTACAAGGAAAATATCCTTTTTCCTTTATCAAGGACTAATGTCCAATTATGAAAACATATCACATATGTTTTAATACAACAAATAATTCATACACACATATATAATTCAATCATATTCCCTTTCTACTATTTTAAGGATCTACTCAAGAGTATCAACTCTTAGTTGTGCTCTTTTACATGCAAATAAACCAACTAATATTTCAGATCCTTAATCCAATAGTCTTATATATCATAAGAACTATGAAATTTCTTAATCCCATACCTCATAAATACTTAAAATTCCCCCTTCAAGCATGATATTACTCTATAATACATCAAAATTTATGCCAATGAAAGTATCACAATAAAATAGTAATCAACAATCATCAAGCCATTCATTTATTAAAAAGGGAGTGATCTACTCACTTGAACTTAGGAATATTTCAGAGATTACAAAATGTCATTTCATCAAATATAAAACTAGTTTTATTACATCTTATTTTTTGAAAAAGTATACTTCAAGTAATGTCTCTACATAATCATTATAATAAAGAGACAATTTCTTTAGTAAAATAGATATAATTTTCTATATGTCTTTCTCCTTTCATATTTTATGAAATCCATCTACAAAATTGTTAGCATGATTCGAGTTCATATGAACTTAGGATGATAAGTGCGATAAAATTAAAACATTATTCTTTTATATAATTGTTTTATAAAAGGAACCTTGTTGTTTATGAAACAGTTCCAAAATCAAAAATAAGATTAACCGAAAGAATTTCCCAAAATATTACAAACCAATAAGGAGAGATAAATATTATGAAATCTATAAGTAATGTATAAGAAAGAACTAATTAAATCATCATAATTAATCCTATCTCCACATCCATATGAGCTCATTACAACATGATAGAAATCAAACAACAGTATCTAAGATGGGAGAAATTCATATTTTCAAACCTCTTCTTATCTTCTCAGTCAAGTTTCCAACTTAAGTTTGTCAACTCAACCTATTCTAACTTTTCATGAAGAAGTACAAAGATATACAAAATTATCTTTCTGTAATAAATATATTGTTTTTTTATTCAAAAGTTAACAACCTGAATAAGTAACTGAAAAGATCAACCAAAAATCTAAATACATTCCATCAAACAATCATAACTATATCAAGCTCAACACAGAGTCTAAAAATTAGATTGATCAAGAATAATTCTCAACATTCCGGGTAAGGAATGTTTATCCAACTAAAGATTAAAAAATACTAACATAACTCACTAAAAAGTTCCCTACAACCTGAATTCATTTTAGAGTTAGGATCTTAAGTGATCAATACATAACTAATATTCAGGCTTCCCAAAAACATCCACATCTGTAAAGGTTCCCTAAAGGCTTGCATTCCAACCCAAGTTTAGAACTCAATACTACAGTCATAGATAACGCTAAGTAGTCCCTTATATGTCATTAACAACATAATTATTATTCCAATGCTAATGTCAAAGACATAGCAGTCAATTCAGAGATTTATATCTAATCACAGTCTTATCCAAATGATGGAACTCATCTTAATGAAAGGATCCAAATAATGAATGAAACAACAAATAATAGACAACACAATACACCAACCATCCCAAGGGAAGTCATACACTAGATTCAATAGTATCATGGTCATGAAGATGACATGATAACTCGAGGTTCCAAGATAGTATGATCTGTAAACAAGAAATGAATGTCGATATACACCCACATATTTCCAAGTTCTACAAACTCAAAATTTGGAAATAAATCTTAAAAGAGAATCTCTTAAAGGAACAATACTTCCCTCACAGGAAGAAGACATAGTTTATCCAAATCACAACAACACTAAACCCTTTGTTTAAGTTATAATAAAGCTCAGAACAAACAACCATCACTTCCTCCTTTTGCAGGGTAACCCAAAAAGGGTTTGAGTTCAAGTAAACTCAACAAAAAAAAGGAAGGAGAACCATACCAGAAGTTTCGGTTTAAACTGGTCACAAAAATAAATAACAATCGTCTAAACAAGAAGGGCAGAGAGAGCATAACAATAATCTCTATTCAACAAAACACTTTCACAGGATCAACAATCCTTACAAACTTTCCCAGATAAAATATATCTACTAAGGAAATCACAAGCCCAAAATGTGTTTATAAAATATGAATTAAAACGATAGAACATAACCAAAACATGTACATGCATCTTGTTTGGTTCAACTATCATCCAGATAAGTTTCTTTAAAATAAAAAAGTATTTGATATAGTTCCCATTTGGGAGAAGAACCCAAAATAAGTATATCCCAGATCTAAACAAATTATATACTCCTTGCAAATAATAAAAATACAGTCATGAAACAAGTAGAACAAATTAATGGGTCCTCACTGCCATCATCAAGAAAACATACCAAAACATAGAGCATAAGATTTTTTAAATCACATACATAAATATTAACTTCTAGGCGAAGTCTCCTACAAATCCAATTTCCAAACAACAATAATAATGAGATCACGCAAGCCAAAATCTACAAATTTCAAAAACTCCAAGCTACTATTAATGCATATACAATCTATAGTCTAGGTAACCATTTAACGAGAGAATAAACATAGATCCGTTCCAATGCCAAATAAGGTTGTACTGCAAATAAACTAATCATAACTACAAATAATACCACCCATATTTTGTATTTGACAAAACAAGTAAAGAATCATTATGCATCCAAAAGAACCAAGTCAAAACACCATTGAAGTAAGGAAAATCAAACACAAAATCAGAACCAGAAGTTTCCAAAAAGAGAAGAGTTCTTTTAATGAAGACATTTAAATAAAAGTAGAAGACTTAAAGATATTGGGCATATCATGCCTAATAGAGCTCACGTATTCTACTCCTTGTTGCAAATCTTCAGTAGAGCCTTGATAGCAATATTTCCATGAAAACACCAACAACTAGCTCTAAAACTTTCTTTTCCTTCTTATAACTTTCTATCCTTATTTCCGTTACCATCACCGCCATGCAAGGAAAAATAAGCATGCACATATTCAAACTAGACATTCGATAATGAAAAACTACATGTAGAGCTAAAATCTCACAAAAACCAAATAAACAATGAAAAATTGAAAACCATCATTTCTTCCAACTTCCCATACTTCCTAAGAAGTTTTCATAATTTCTAAGACCAATTAATGAAAACAAGACTGATAGAGTCCTTCCATCTTTTTCACCTCCTCCAACTCATGTTTGGATATGACCAAGTTTAAAATCCATGCAACTAAAACTTTAGCAGAGGTGCCAACTCATCATCCACCAAACTTTCATGCACTCGCCAAAATTGGCAGCAATAAAGAGTTTAAAGCCTCATTAAATCCTCATAAATACCTAGAGGTTTATGCCATTGACATCCCTTTAGGTTAGTCCAATTATTAGGTTAGGTTCATAACATTAGATTAGGAAACAACTTAGGTCCTTAGGTTAAATTCTATTAGTTTAGTTTTAGGTTATCCTAGTTACATGTCTTAGGATCCCCTTCCTCTAATAAATAATCCTTTTTAATAAAAGAACCTAGTCACTTAGGATAAGATTACAACTTAGAAACTTAGACTTAATTAGGTTCCCATAATAATTATTAAAATTGTCAATTACATCTTACCATAAGAAGAATCAAAATTATGTTCAATGATCACATAAGAAGGACGTGAGAAACAAAGGTTACCAATGATCCCAAGATAGCCTAGGTTCATAAATCCAATATTCTACCTAGCTCGGTCTAAATGACCTCAACATCATGAAATTGAAAGCATGCCTTGGATCACTAAAATTTATCCAAGGTATAGTTATCTGCATTAGAGATCACGAAGATTAAAGGAAAATTTTAAATACAAGAAATACTATGAACGAAGAAATCATGGATTGAATCATTCAACATAATAAGAAATGAAATACTTCATTTTAAATTTGGCATAGACATGGCGAGATATGTATCTATTTTATAAGATAACATATTATCTACAATAAACATGATTACTTTGTTCACAAGAGTACACTGGTCTTCATACAAGAATCAAATATAAACGTTTTCAACATCTAGTACATAAGTCATCATAGATATCAACCATGTTAGAGTAATTACACTCATCCTATGTTGGGTGATAGGCTGAAATGCTTGGGGTTAGAAATAAGTATTGGGGTTAAATAATGACTACATATTTTTACGAAAAATTTAAAGGCTTGAAATAGATAACAAAGATATATATGTTGTTGATAAAACTATTCTAAATTATAAATTAGTATGTGATTACTAAAAATATTATAATATGCATATCAAATGACACTTTGGGATGCCTTTGTGTTTGTATTGGAGATATCCAATATTGATTACATCTAATATATATTTTATAATATTACTATGTTGAAATTGTTTAATATATTTTTAATATAATATGGTTAGTTGTTAATCATATTTTTATTTAAGTTGTTATACAAATTTTGTTTTAACCTATCAATGTAAGTTTTATAGATGGTTAAAAGTTAAATAAGTAATTATTTATATTATGAGTTCTATATGGATATTGTGACTATAACCATGTTGATGTTGTGTTAAATATAAAATATAAAATTAGATATTTGTTCAAAGTTTTAGTATAGGTGTCATTACTTGAAGTAGTAAAAGCATCAAACAAGTCTACATTTACTTCTACCGAGGAAGAGTATACAAGTGCAATGGAAGAAATGAAATAATCCATGTGGCTAAAGTAGTTTTGGAAGAGATACACATGGAAGCTGAAAGAAGTACTTCTCTTCTATGTGATAGCCAAAGTTGCATTACTTTTGCTAAGAATATAGTTCAGCACTATAGAATGAAGCATATAGATATTCATACAAATTTTATCTAAGATAAGGTTCTCTACAGTGATATAGGTCTCGAAGACAACTTTGATTGAAGGTCAAGTTGCTTTGATATATTTACAAAGCCATTGTGTCTTTGTAAAATTGCAAAATTTTTGCAATGCTTTGATTTTCAAATTTATCATTGATGGGGAGTTTGCATAGAAATTTCACATCCTAATGTTCAACGATTGTTAACTCATTCTCCTTTATAATTATGTTCCATTATAAAAATATCTTTTTATGATATTTGTAAAATTTTCACTCTAAGTTTATGGTATACAGTTTAATTTTTGCATCTATTATAAAGGAGTCCTTGTATTATAAAATGCTCCAAGAGATGTTTGTTGATATATTTTCCATAAGAAAGCGTGAGATGTAGTCTCACAAATCATTTATTTCCTAAATCATTCACTACCGATTTATGAATTCTAAATCATTTTATACGAGAAGGTAAGATGATCATGATGAAGGTGTATAAATCCTTCAAATGTGATATGTTAACCTAAAAATTCACTATGGTTTATGGATTTGTAAATATTGTTGTATAAACAGTAATGTTGGCATATGTTCCCCACTTAATATTAAGGGGGTGTTAGAATGTAATATTAAGTGCTTATAAACCTTCGTTTATAGTTAAATAATTAGAAATATTTATATTCCTATAAAATAGGTTCTTTATGTTTATTTGATTATATTTAATCAATTTATTAAATCGGCATGCTTTGTAAAAAGACACAACTGTCTCTTAATTTTTCATAATCGGTGGGGTAAAATAAATAGATCATGTGGCATGATCAAATGTATTCACACGGTGAATTTTAGAGAGAATTAAAGAGGAGATATGGGTGTAATTATTTCTCGGTTAAATGGAACTATCTTTATTCATGTGGTTACTACCCCTCGGGGTTTTTCCATGTTAAATATTACGTGTGTAATTGATTCCAATACATTAATTCATGTTATAATGTTACTTATAATGTTGGTTAAATAAATATTTTATATGTTTGTTTATAACCTCGGTCCTAATATGGTATTAGAGCATATTACTAATATATTTTATTTATTTATCAAATCATTTGACAGTTGGTGGGAGTTAGTTAGTTGGCTAGGAAAATATATTTACAAACACCCTCTTCCTCCCCTCATGACATTACATAGGACATAAATATATTTCAATACCCTTTCAAACTTTTACATGCGCGTGAAAACTCCATTCATGGTGAAAGTTGTTCTCAACACCTTGTAAATAAAATTAAGGGTAAATATCATTTGAAATATTTTATTAGGTTTATATATTTTATAAAGTGTATAATTTTATGTAGATATAATGGGTTATAAACAAGTAAAATCAAGTTACTTAAGGTCTCCTACAACAAAACAACTTTCCATGGAAATAGGAATCTAATTTTTTCCTATTGGCTCCAATTAACAATAATCTACTTCAAGGTTATTTCTTCCTCTCGGGTGTCCTAGTGTGACCCCTTATACCCCACAAAATGGTTAAAAAGGGTACCATCGAATATGGGAGTGAAGCAATCAACAACTAACTTTACCCGAAAAGGAAGAGAGTGGGAGATGGATTAGAATTATACATGTGAAACCCGAGTAGAAAATCAAGGGCGTACTTAGGTTGAGTAATTAGAAATATTGAGTTAGATTGGGTAATTTGTATCTTGTTTATGGTGGATTTTGGTTCATTAATTATATGAAAACACACCAAAAAATTAGAAGATAATGGAGTTTAACAATACCTATGTGTAAATGATGCAATGTTGAGGTGTGTGAATGTAAAACAAGTGTCAGGACTCATATTTCTAGTGAATGATATAAACATGCACATTGAAAGATGACTAAACAAGATAGATATTATATAAAGGTATGACAAATTACGTAGAAAATGTTAATCCCGGGAAGAAAAGGGCTTCCTTAAAGGGGGATAACTCATGTTTAAATCTAGTGATAATGATAAATAATTAACAATAATATGATGATGAAAAATCCAAAGGGGTAGAGAGATATTACTTTGCGTGATAGGTGGCTCATGCAAGGGATATGAAAATATTTAAATCCAAGAAATAATTGAATCATGTTTTTCAGCAACATAATGTTCTTTACATATGAATTCAAGTTGATCTTCAATATCTTCAACATTTTGTGTTAAGGAGATGGCATAGAGATTGATTTCATGTGCAATGTCCAATTTCTCCTAGATTAGTGGTTTTGAAACAAATAGGAAGGTTTTATATGCTTTTAATTGGATGTTCATGACTTGGTATAATCATCTACAGAGAGAAACAACTTGAAAAAAACATATTACAAATATATTTTTTTGAAATATTGATTACAAATATGAGAAATGTGATTAAAGTGATAAAAATACAAGGATAACTAGTGATTTGAGGTAATCACTAGTGATTAAGATAAATCACTAGTGATTACTATGGAAAAGGTTTATTTCCAAATAATATGTGAATGAGGTGAAAATGGATTATTTGTAATTTTATTTGAGCTTTAAGGTGATGTGTTAACGAACCAAATACCAAAATAGATGGCAATAGCTTACCTTGGATAAAAATGCTAAGAAATGATGTCGTGGGAATATTACAATATTTATAAAGATTCCAAGGATGTTACAAGGATGTAGGTGATGTTAGAGTGTACGTGATGATGCCATCCAGGTCATCAGAGAACCAAATATTTTTCTACAAGTGTTTAAGGATTGTTTTCATAGAGGTTTCATGTTGCTTTTATAATCGTCGGTGATTAAGTAGAATTGTTGGTGACCCATAAAGAATGGGAACCCCCTCTTGGAATTGGTTTCAACCACTTCCAAAAGGGTTAATTTGGGTATGAGTATAAGTTAATATTTTTAGGAAGATGTTGAGGATGTTATGAGGTCAGATGGTTAAGGGAAAATGGGTTAGGAAGATTTATATGTAGTTTGGGGTGAGTGAAATAGAATTTTGTTGAGGGATGAGATGTGTTTTTATGGGGTGAGGACATGGTTTATATGATAATAAGATAGTTTAATGTTTTGAATATGAATATGAGGATTATGGATAAATAATGTAGGGTACTAAAAAGTGGTGTCTACATTTTCCCCTTTTTATCAAGTGGTTTGTGATGGACAATCCACTTTGGACAAAAATGAGTAGAATGATCAAATTTGTATTGGATAGGTGGTCCCCCTCAAACTAGGGTTCATTACAATAAATTTAAATGGTCTCTAGTTTTAATAGGTTCTTGGATGGGATAGGTCAATGTGATGAGTGTGATTCAATATAAGATTCCCAAGACTAGGCATGAAAACAAAATGCCACAAAGGTGGACTTGTGCAACCAAGGAATCAAGTGATATGGGAACCAATGGGTATAGGTGTATGAATCATAGGAAGTAGAAGAAAAAGGTTCCCTAAAGCATATAATATACATAGTGTATTAGGAAATGTAGGCTCAAGACAAAGGATTTTTCCACAAAGGTGGGATTACATGACCATGAAGTCAAGTGATAGGGGAACCATTGGGTTCTCAACCTATAAACATATGAATTGAAAACTAAAAGGAAAACAATTATTCTGAAAGGTCATGAAATTCGAGATGGATTTCGTAGGCATCTAAAATCTCAACATAATTAATTATGCTTAATTTTTCCCAAAAATAAGCTAACATCATCACTATCTAAATACCTATAATAATTAATCGAAAGATTAATTATTATTGATCCCTTTATCATTTATCTAATATCCCATTTTTTCATTAATCCATTTTATTTCATTAGTATATTTTATTCCTTATTAAAATTTTGTAGGAATTTAATATTCCTACACCCACCTACTCTACACCTACCCTATACCTAGTCTTTCCATGTAATCTCTTCCTATTCATATTTTATTAACCTAACATAATCCTAAACTAATCACATTCTCCACCTCTAAATCTAGAGGCTTATATTTCTAGAAGCCTCTCTAAACTTCTCCTTCCATTGAATTTTTAATTCAATGGAAGCTTCTTCCCTCCATGGAATTTTTGAATTAAAATTCTAGAATTCTCCATTCTAGAATCCTCCAATCCTCTCATAAATTTCTAACCATTGATCCTCATCCTACTTGGATGGATCTTCACCCTCCATTTCTCTCCTACAAGCTATAAATTGATCTTTCTTCCTCCATGGCAGCTAACACATAGAATCCATAAAAATCTCTTCCATTTTATTTCATCAATCATACAAAATCGTAAATCTATCTCAATACAATCTATCAATCCATCATATTTCATCAATAAATCCAAGGCAATCAAGGGGAGGTGTTGCCCAAGTGACTCCATAAAAATCTGAAGAAAATAAATAATCATCCATGAGTGAATCCAACTCAAAAATGAGGAGCATTTCATCTTCTTAGTAAGTCCAGTCTTGAATCTCTTCCCTTGTTAATTTATTTTTATATCTAAAGTATTGTTTGGAAGGATTGGCATAGGAGAAAAAAATTTTGTTTTTATCATATTCATAACCAATATTTTCTAACACTACATCTCTAACACCCACCATGGGGATTATCCCTCACTTCATTATTATTTTCAACTCTATTTTATTCCTAGAAAAATATACCAAAGTTAAAATAATTTTCACTTTTGTTTACACCCTCAAATTTTGTTCCTAGAACAAAACATCGCATATGACCTATGTTTTGGTGCCTATGCTACATAGAATGGTGATTATGTCTTGTTTTGGCACTTATGCCATACTTTGGTGCCTACGCTCTTTCTTGTAATACTTTTATTACCTACTTTGAGAGAGCCATATATGTTTATCCCAAACTCATTGCGAATCCATTATTTTTTATAGAAATGTATTGAAAATATCTATGGAATGAAAGTGTTAGTTTAGAATGTTATAGGATAATTTATTTATGGTTTTTAATTTTCCTAAATATTGTCATTTTAACTACACATTGAGTTATATTTTCTTGTTCTAAACTACTAACACTTTTTTTGTAGCTTCCTACACTTATCAAAGATATTAAAAAAAAAATCTAAAAATACTAACCCTCTATTTTGTAGCATGATTAGTTCAAGACATTTGGGTTTATAAATCAATTTACTAATTTTTTTGTTATAAGGCCTCATCTTGAAGACCTAATCACATAATCCTTATCATTAATTTTTATTATCTTACAACTATCATCTTTCTTGTGTGTTTTGCATTGTTTTTGTTTATCCGAGAGGTGAAATTGTGTATTCTCTCCTTTTTTTTTGACGATGATCTTGAGGATAAAAATTGGCTAACATTCCCTTTTCCTTTTATAGGGGCAATGTCATGTGAAAGTTACATCCAAACAATTTCCATAGTTCCGTGATTGTGGGTTTCCCTTTATGCATGTAGATACACCCCTGTGTTCCAGTGGGGTATAAAATGTTTTGGATAGTAAACATTATTGGCTAAGTGCTTGCTTGTTTTAAGAGCAATGTGAAGTGGGGATACCACATACCAATACCTAGGCCTTAGATAACATCCTTGTAAAACAAAATTAGGCCACATGTATCGTAGAGTATATCAAAGATGCCGCTAGTAAGCTTGTATATACCCTAGCTTAGGTAACCTTTTGGCTATAATCAAACTATAGTGTCAAGAGGCCACCCCCAATATCACTCGTTAGTCAACCACACATTGACACATAGGTGCGAGAGAAAATTGTGGCACCACCATCAATGTGTAGTATTAAAAGTGGGATATAGTTTCATTGTAATCCCACTTGATTATTTAGGGTGTGTATTGCATGTTTTTTTATTTTCTTGTAAACACCCTTAACCATCCTATCACCTTAAAATTTTAATCAATCAAACTTAACCATCCTTAATCACAAAATCACAATCCTAATCCCATCACCATCCTTAATCAACAAGCATAATCCAAATCAAATCACATGCACATAATATTAAACCATGTCCTTTTATCCTCAATCTTCATCATCTCCAAATGAACATCTAAACCCCTACCTCTTTTCTAAATCCATCAACCAAGCTATCCCCCACCCATAAAATTCAACCATCTCACTTTGATCATGAAATCCCACATATTATCCAGCACATTAATAAACAAATATCATGTCCTACCTTAACTAATCCCCTCCTCACCATCAAAATCAACCACCCATGTTGATCCTAACATCATAAACATCATCTAACAAATCAATCAAAAATACCCGATCTTATATTATATATCCACTAATCACCTCTTAAACCATCATCTCCCAACTAACCCCATCCATAATTTCTTCTTCTTAAGGTCCCTACCCTTCACCCCATTGAATTACTCTTTAAGGAACCAAAATAATCTCAATCCACACTCTAACCTAATAAACATAAATCACTTTCTCTATAAGTTAATTTCATCGACTTTAACAACCATACTAACTTTGACCTAGACTAAGAGGACTCCTTTATGTCCTTGTTAATCTAGGCATCAATCCAAAACCCACACAACTATCCCAAACCCCAACCTCCAGATCCCCTATTAATCATCATGAATTAAATCTTCCTCCCATCAAAACTCATGTAGATAATCATCCACCATCCAAAATATCAACTCCTAAATTCAATCATCGTAAAACCTATAATCGATTCCCACTCACATATCCACAAAAATCCCAACAATTTAACCCAAAAATTATTATCATCCACATCTCATCTTAGTCCTCCATCCTCGTCATAATCATCATCCTAATCTGATCCTAGGAAATTTCTCCTAGATAGTCTCGCATCCCCTAATCCACCATCAAATTCATTCTCTCCTTCACCTAAGTCCAATCTGTCAAAACTATTGCATCCACTATGACTCCTAAGTTACCCTCATTACCTTCTATCCCCAATCCTAAACCATCTAATGTGGTTCCTACACCACCCTCATCTTCTTCATCCACGCCTAATCCTATCTTACCCCCTTTTTCACCTAAACCATCCTCTAATCTTATTTCAAATACACCATCCCCCAATCTTAAAACATCTAACATAACTCCTAAGTCACTATCCCCTAAACCTAACAAATTCACTACCAATCCATTACTAAGATAAGGTTCTAAGATAAGGCTATATGCCACCTAATCTAATGAGGCTCATATGCCACCTTCATCTACTTCATCCCTAAATTGACAACATCTAATTTGGCTCCTATACCACACTCATTTCCTAATTCCCCTTCATCCCCAACATCACCCAAATATAATATGACCCCCATATCAAAACCATCTCCTTCATCTAAATCTACCCCATCCCCTTCATCTACATCTACTAATAAAAAAATCTAATCCTAAGCTAAAACCATCTACCTCAAAATAAAATACTCCAACTAATCAAAAATCCACCAAATCTACTTCATCCTCCAGGGAAAAATTATCCACTTTGGCCCCGGGCCTAATCCATCCCTTTCATCTTTTATGCCACAAAAATCTAATCTAAGTCACATATCATAATCCACACATTCCTAAATCTTTAATTCCTACTCTCCCAAAACCATTTAACCCAAACCACTTCACTCCTTTAAGAGAATCCTTGACCACCATATTCTATCATCTAAAAACCTTCAACATGATCATTCATCCACCAATAAAATCACACAATCAAAACCTTCCCAAACCATCTTGGTATCAATAACACTATTATTATGAATTCCATTACACCCATTAACATTCAATCAATCATTGCATGTAATTTAGGTCTTATGTCCAAAACCTCATTCACCAAGGCTTCTTGTCCTTGTACCTCTTTATCCACCACCTTTCTATCCTAATCCTCTCCCTAACCATCATCCACCATCCAAATCCCACTCTAAATCCAAACATTATCAACCATCCAAATCTCATTGTATATCCAAACATACCTCACCGACTAAAAACCAAAACAAATCTCACCTCCCATACTTTGTTAAGTCTGACCTCTTATGATTGAAAAACTACAATCCACGGTCTCATGATGACCACATGGAATCATCTTTCCCACCCACTTAATATCCTATAGCCAAAAATAAGTTTTATAATATGAAATATTAAGGTAAATTCTTAGGAATACATAAACAAGAAAGTTATGCACCCATCTCCCTTCATCAAAATCCAACTCATTTAGGATCGGGGTATAAACCTAACACTACCAATGTCATTCCCCTCTCAATACTCCATCACAACCCCTTTCTACCACTTCTTTTGTTAATCCTACCATCACAACCACACAACACAATCACAAATCATTTAATCACCCATTAAATACCAAACACCTAAAAATGGATTGAGCACATAAATCGTCACTTGTGCGGGGATGGTATTTCCTTCCCAACCATCCTCCTTCCATCCAAGATTCAAATAAATTTGCATTTAATCCATTCTTATCATCAAATCCATTTGAAAATCCTTCTCACACATGTTATAAGATAATAATACCTACTACAAGTGTGTGACCTTGGTTTATCATTACCTCCAACATTCAAGCACAATTATCCTCTTATAGATCCACACATTTTACATAATAAAATTTTGGTGAAGACTCTTGGGAATGTCTTTTGACACTCTAGCCAATGTAATATCCACACTCATTTTCATCCCCCATCAAACCACTAGTTATTCTTAACCTCTTGAGAGTTATCAAGAGAGTGAAACCTCTTTATGTAAAAATAAAGTCCAAATATCCAAAAAAAAAAAAAAGCATATCCAAATAAAAATATGAAATAAAATCCACCTCAAATATCTCTCTAAGGGTGTTTCCAGAATCTCTACTAGGGTGATGGATGCATGTCTATCAATAGATAAATGTTGTGAGAATAATCTTATGCATCTCTATCGGGACTATGGATGTTTGGCTAAGAGCAGAGAATTACATGGCTTAGCCTTTTGTTCACCCTCCATTCACCTATTTTAAATAATCACTCCCTATACCTTGGTTATTTTATCTTCATGTACTACCCATTAAATATTCACTTCAAGTGGTAATTAACCATCACAATTACACACACTTTGATCTCACAGATACATAGGGCTTGCATGTTGCAGTGTATTGTTTAGACCTTGGTCATAGTTTTTGTAAGTAAAAATCTTGCCTTACAACAAACTACATTAGGCTCATATTTTTCCATCACTAATGTCATTTTCCTTCCATCCATCACATATACATTATTTTTCCCTTAGGACCAAACATCCATGGGCAGAAAATTATCATTTCATTTTCATCTAATCCTCCTCATGTCCCTTTTCAACCGTAATCATTATTACTTGGGGCATCCTTACTACCATCCACTGGGGCATCATCCATTTTTAAATACCCCTCAACCTAGGGGAATATATTATCATCTTACATATCCCCCATCTTATTATATACCATATCCCTCATCTTATCTATATATTTCCCATCCCACATCCCATCTAATCCTAACCTTCACACCCATCCCTATCATATCCAACCTATCTAATTTCCCTCAATTCATCCCCATATACCTAGGGGCATATCTTATCATCTTCCATGTACCCCATATTATCCTATACCACATCCCTCATCCTATATATCTATCTCCAATCCCACAACCCATATAATCCTAACCTTTCCACCCATCCCTATCCTATCCAACTTATCCAAATTCACTTAATCCATCCCCTATCCTTCGGGGGCATATCTTATCATCTTCCATATCCCCCATATTATCTTATACCACATCCCTCATCATATCTATCTATCTCCCATCCCACATCCCATATAATCCTAACCTATCAACCAATCCCTATCCTATCTAACCTATCCAATTTCCCTCAATCCTTCCCTTTCATCCTACCCAAACACACTTTGGGACTTATAGGATAAATTCACATCCCACCTTACATCCCTTCCTAACCCTCCATGAGCTATCCCATCCTAAATCCTTTCATATTACCTATCCTCAACCATTCCCCCACCCCAAAAAAACAATATCTCAACATCGACATCAAATATTATAAACATCCAAAATCTAAAATCTAAAAATATAACAATAAAAAATCAAAACATTAAAAAAAATCCTAAAATGTAATGTGTGTGCTTTTTCTTATGTGTGTTTTCTTATTTATAAGAATTTACATTTTGGCCAGTAATATGAGGTCCTTGTTTGTTTCTTTTTCTTCTACATGGTCTAATGATATGATGACCATATTTTTACATTAATCTATCTAATGATATAAGGACGAGGAAATTTGGAAATTTAATCATCATGGTCTTAATACCTTGGTGCATCTTGTTTTATGCCATATCAATCACAATTAATTATGAGTATAATAGTGGGTAATTTATGGTATCACACCCCCTTCTATCATCATATTTTATCCTTATCATCATCCAAACCTAATATTCATCATTATCCAAGTATCTAACCTCCTTATACTCCTATCAAATCAATCCTTTATCAAGTAATAAATATCCACATCCAAATCTTATCCTCTCGCATCCAAAATCCAAAATCCTCACCCCTTAGCTGGGGCATATTATAATATCCTTTTATTCTTCATAAATCATCATCCGATACCTTCCTCATCAATTTCCTATCATCCAAATTGATCAAAAACCAATCCTTATTCTCTCATCCAAACATCCTCAATCTTCTAATCCTCTAAATCCAACATCCTATACCCTATCTTCCTATCCAATCAATCCTCAAATATAACATCTTAAACTCTAATATCCTAAAATATAACATCATCAAATATAAATCCCAAATTTTCCATCCTAACCCCTTGATTGGGGCATCCTCTAATCCACCAATTTGAAATATTCAACCTTGTCATACATCATTGAATGAGGCATCCTATAATCCAAAATCCCATATTTCCTAATATTCTAATCTCCCAATCCTCTCTCTAATATTCTAATCCTCTAATCCTAATCAACATCAACAATACTTATATTATAAAATCCTCAAATCTAGTATAATTAATCTTAACCCATTGAATAAGAAATCCTATAATCCAACTTCTAATCCTCCCTCCTCTCCTATAATCTCTTCTCTCATCCAGTAACTTAGACCTCTCCCCCTTTCTAGTGGTTATCGAACTCATTACTCCCCACCTAAACTCTTAAGGGGGAATCATATCCCTATAATAACATATTCTCTTCCTTTTATTTTTCTTTGAACAATCATTTCTCCACAATCATCATTCAAAGAGGGGAAAACTATAGACATCTAAAATGTCGACATAATTAATTACAATTAATTTGTCCCAAAAATAACCTAACATCATCACTATCTAAATCCATATAATAATTAATCACAATATTAATTATTATTAATCCCTTTTATCACATATATCCTTTATCATTTATCTAATATCCCATCTTATCATTAATTCCTTTTATTTCATTATTATATCATATTCCTTATTAACATTTTCTAGGAATTTAATATTCCTACACCCACCTACCCACATACTCTACACCTACCATACACCCATCCTTTCCATGTAATCTCCCCTAATAATCTTTTATTAAACTAACATAATCCTAAGCTAATCACATTCTCCACATCTAAATCTAGAGGCTTATATTTCTAGAAGCTTCTCTAAACTTATCCTTTCATTGAATTTTAAATTCAATGGAAGATTCTTCCCTCCATGGAATTTTTGAATTCAAATTATAGAATTCTCCAATCCTATCATCAATTTATAACTATTGGTCATCATATTACTTGGATGGATCTTCACCCTCCATTTTATCTCCCCAAGCTATAAATTTAGCTCTCCTCCTCCATGAGAGCCAATGCATAAAGTCCATAACAAATCTCTTCCATTTTCTTTCTTCAATCATCAAAAATATTCAATCTTTATCCAATACAATGTATAAATTCATCATCTTTCATCAAGAAATCTAAGGAAATCAAGGGGGTTTCTGCCTAAGCAACTCCACCAAAATCTAAATTAAATCAACAATCATCCACAAGAGAATCCAACACAACAAAGGAGGAGTATTGCATCTTATTGGTAAATGCAGGTATTGAATCTCTCCCCATCTACATCTATTTATCTATATGAAGTATTGTTTGGAGGGATTATCATAAGAGAATAAATTGGTTTGTTTTCTCATATTCAAAACTAATATTTTCTAACACTATAAATTTGATAAAATAAGGTTTTGTATAGATTGATTGATATTAATTTTTAGAGGGTCCAGGGCCAAAAATGAATATTTGTTTTTTAAATGTGTAATTTTGGACATGGATGACTAAAATGATGGTTTTTAAGGCTTAGATGCCAATCAATGATGTTTTGGATAAATGGAAGGTAATTGTTGGTGATTTGACAAAAATATTTGGTGATTAGCCTAATCATTGATGATCAATTGGGTGGGAAAATTTCTATATAAAAGGTAGTTTTGAGGTTCATTTAATACTATTACGATTTAAGAACCTAAAATCCCAAATAAACCCTAATTTTTGAGTTTTCTAATATTTTAATGGGATGGAGGTGGTTGGAGGTATGCAGAGATGATGGATGTCCACTTGTGCTAATGTGGGTGATGTTTTTAATTTAGTTTTTCGTTAACAATGATGACTCGCTATAAAACCATTTACGATTTCATACGAAATATATAGAAATTTAGGAAATCATGAGAGATTATAAGGGGTAACTAATGATTTAATGGAATCACTTTGGTGATTCGTGTGTTTTTGATAAAAAAATTGTGATTTTTAAAGTGTATTTGATTGATTAGTAATGGATTATTATTTATAGTGTGGTTTTGGATCTTGTGGATGAAGGCTAGAAAGAGAATGTCGACATGAGATAAGATCTCAAAGAAATTGGATAATGTTCGTGATTTTTTTTTTTAGGTGAGGATTGGGCTCACTTGGAGGAGGTTGGATTGGGAGGAACGTGTCTTTAATGACATATCTCTAGAGACATAGGCTTGTTATTATCTTTGTTTGAGATATGGGACCATGTCACGAGCACATTCGTATTTCCTAAAGGAGATATGCAAGTAATATTGGAGGATATACATAGGATCTTGCACTTACTAGTATAGGGTGAGTAGGTGTATGTGATTGATGAGGTAGGAAGGGGTGTTGTGATGTAGTGATTGTATGGTGATGATGTAGCTGATGTGGTTTATACTTTTGGAGATTTTTCATATGGAGAGTTATAGAGCGATAATGAGAAGGTTTGGGCCCTAGTCATGATGATGATGATGGATATTAGTTATTACACCTTACTAGATTAAGCTAGAGGATAATTTTATTTGATGTTGACTAGGGTTATAGCCGATGTGATGGAATACATTATGGATTTTTCTTGTGCCCCTTCTTTGTTTGCACATGTTTATAGGGAACTATGGTCTTGGAGGATTGGATGTAGATTTGGAGTGGATGTATCATTTTTATTAGAGTGTTGGGCCTATGATCACATTACAATAAATTGGATTAGGGAGTTTTATTGATGAGATGGGTTGACTTGGAGTATCTAATGGGATTTTGAGGTGGCGATTAGATCATGTATCCACGGGGCTGTTAGAGGTAAGGATCACTATAGACAAATCATAGCTAAATTATAGGGTGTAGATGTGGTTAGGAAGACTTATACATGTTTTCTAGTATGGTCAAGTGTAGAGGGAGAGTTGAGGTCCTTGCAGCAAGATAGGTGGTTGTTGGGTCGAGGGAGGACTAGTGTAATCTTATCAAATTTGGTCACATTAGGTGATAATTTAGACTTATTCATGATGTGTCATAGGAAGCACGACATATAGGTGAATGATGAAGATTTGGATATGGAACTGCAAGTTGTATAGGAGCCGATTGAGATGGTAAATGAGGAGGGGTAGGGATGAGAGTGGATTCACAAGGGTTAGTGGTAGAGAATGATGATGTTGGTGTGAGGGAGGTTTATGTGTCTGGTGGCAGGGACATCTAGATGGATATTAGAGGTGGGTGTGGGATCTTGTAGAGGTTGCACTAAAGGGTGGTGCTAAGTGAGGGGATGAGGATGATAGAGTGGATTTATTGGAGGTTAATATGGAAATTTTAGAGGCTAAGAAGGCATTATTAGTTGAGTAGGCCACATTGATTGGTGAGAGGGACACTATGAATAGAGAGAGAGATGGGTTGATCTAGTAGCTCATTAGGTAGTATAGGTAGAGGTTACACAGGAGATAGATGATAAAGACATATATAGATGAGAAAAAGAGGCCTCAATGGAATTCCTTTGAATTGATAGGCCCATTGATCTCGGGGTAAGCTACATATAGCCCATGATCGGACTAGTGGTCAGATGGGGCCACCTGGTGATGTGAGTGTGGCTAACTACTAGGCCTTATGTGATGAGCTTCATTATTATAATGACATAGTAAGGATGAGGATTCTAGATAATCCTTGCTATACTATGTTTTGGTCTTGATGATAGCAAGTTATTTCAGGTAGTTTTGGGATTGTGGGTCATCCACGTAGATATCTCAGAGAAGGACTAGGTAGAGGCTCAGATGATGATTAGTGGATCAACACCAAAGGGAGTTTCTGATTGAAAAAAATTTGATTCACTAGGTAGTTTTATAGGCCCCTTTTTTAGATCTTAATGTATATACATTTGATGCATGAGGCACATTTAAATACCTTTTTGATGATATACATATGTATTATTTATATGTGATGCTCTTTAAAGTATTTGATGATGTATAAACACTGTGTGTGTGTGTGTGTGTGTGTGTGTGTGTGTGTGTGTGTGTGTGTGTGTGTGTGTGTGTGTGTGTGATTTTTATGTTTGAGTTTTGTAATGATTGCAATGTGATGGATATAGACGTAGTTGATGATGATTTATATAATGAGTTTAGTTATGATTTTGACATGATGGGCTATCGATATATGTGAAATATATATTTTAAGATTAGTTATATGTGATGTGATTTTTATGGTATTGGATATGTTTGTGGTAGATGATGACCTTGTTGTTTGATTTACGCACTATACAATGGATAATAATAGAATGTGGGATGTGTGATTTCTTACTATATATATATATATATACATATATGTGTGTGTGTGTGTGTGTGTGTGTGTGTGTGTGTGTGTGTGTGTGTGTGTGTGTGTGTGTGTGTGTTGGCTCTCAATGTTACACCCTTTTATAGTTTGGAAGCATTTTTAGAGAATGGGAATGCTTGGAGAATGATAAAATTTATGGTAAATGTCATTTATAGCATGGGATATTTCTAACACCCTACTTAAGACTAGGATTTGGATTGATTGAGAGGTACATATAAAGGGGATAGCTTGATCTTACTACTTTTGGTACTACCTAGACTAGGGTGAGAGAACCCATGGGGTAACTTGAATAAATGGGATATGCT